>JAUZND010002097.1:0-13074 GCA_034780555.1 Coelogynopora nodosa
GGATGACTATCTTGGCTGTCTAACTATGCAGTGGAAGTGCTTGACCGGGCACAGAATAAGTGCCTGAGACTCATAACCGGTATGTACTCTACGGCTCCAGTCGATAACATTCGCTTGGAGGCTGGCTTCCCTGACCATTGTGGCAACCCGACGGTTGAGGGGTGCGGAGTTCACTTCGTCCTTTGGGACGGAGGTAAGCGCCTTGTGACTGGCGGTGAGATGGCTTGGGACTGAAGGTTGAGGAGGTTGTTATTTGATTTTTCTCCGATCGTAAGTCCGCCTTGACTGCTTTGAGCAGTGGGACGTCTTGCTGGAACCCAGATATGGTTTCAGTGTGATCTACTTTGATGCGGGTTGATGGCACAATGGTCTTCTAGTGAATCCCTAGTCACTACGGAATTCATGGAAATGAAGCAGCTGACAAGGAAGCCTGGGAGGTTGCTATCGGCCTGCGGAATGATGATGGGTCGGAAGACCATGCCTCAGTGACTTTCAGAGCGGCCAGGTCCCTCATTTGGAAGGCAGTCCTTGACCCTAGGTTGGCCCATGAGCGTACTCGCCTCGTGTTCACCATCACGCCACGACCGACGGGCTTACCGCGGCGCATTGAGACGATGATTGCGCAGATCCGGAGTGGACATTGCCGTTTGTTGACGTCGTACTGAGCTCGTATAGGCGCGGGAGTGCTCCTACATGTCTTCATTGCGAGGAGGAGTAAAAGATTCTGGAGCATTGTCCCCAGGAGTGTCCTGCGCATCTTGGCCTGCAACTGAGGGTGTTAGGTGTGGGGAGGCCTTCCTTGGCCGTATTGGCGGTGGACCCCATGGGGGTGGCCTCGTATCTGCGTGGGCTTTGGCTCCTCTGACGAGGATCCCGCCTGAACCAACCAACCAACCAGACAATGCAATTCACATTTTAATTCGATTAAAATGCTGAAAATGCGTAAAAGAACATGTTATCCTGATGGACTTCCAATTATTCCGGAGGAAGTGTGCAACTGCATTTGCATGAGAGTGAAACAACGCAGCCGACGCGGGAGGTCGCAATACATATGATTTATTCCATAGGTTGAGGATAAACAACCTATTGACTTTTTCGATGCTGCTACTCCGCTAATTGATTCTACAGTATCTCAGCTATTGGATTCAACTCGATATGAGTGTAAAGAGCACCCCATCCTAGAGCTCAGAACTGCTAAGTTTGATTCAGACGGTGAAGTCATCCAATAAAAAAATCATTGTTTTCTTTCGACGTTACTGTCCTCACTTTAGATTGTTTGTCTGAGATAATAAGCAGATTACTCGCAAAAGTGGAGCATTTGTTCAATGTGTAAATATTTGAACTATATTAGGAATTAATTATTTCGACTTGCGAGCAACCAAGTACTATTTGGCGCCTGATTATGGATTATCGTGACAAAGCAGATGATATAGATCTTCCTAGTCGACTAGCCATCAAACAGGATATTTTAAACTTTAAAAAGACATGCAATCAATGCTTTAGGTATTCAGTTATCGCCTGTCTACCTTCCCACGAAATTAAGCGTAATCTCCAGTGACATCAAAAGTACAATATTCAAGAAACCGAGTATAACTGGACAGATTCGAACACTTTCGAACGCCACAATCCAGGTATATATCTCAATTTGCTTGAGTGGGATGAGGAAAATGAAAGCCATCAATTAAGAGTGCTCAGAGCTGCGAGTAAATCATCATCGGAAACACCTGGGAAGGTAATCAATATACTGGCTCTTAAAGATTTACTTCATTACCTACCCATAGTCAATCTTATTCGATTACTTGGATGTCGCAAGAGAAAAGCTAATTCCAATTGGGATCATGCATACACATTCTGCAAACGATGTCTCCAACCGTTTACATCCGAAACTCATCTTAAAGATCATCGCAATCTGTGCTACTCAGAGTAGGCAATAACACTTCTTCCGCCGAAAAACACACATATGAAGTTTTTAAAAGTTGGGATTATGTCAACGACTGCCATATGTTGTGTTATGCAGATATCGAGTGCATATTAAATAATAATACTGTTGGATATGTTGAGCACACACCGGCTGCTTTTGGAATGGTGCTCGCACCTCACCCAGAACTTAAAGCTGCTCCACAAAATCTCGGCTACAGACACTTTGTTGGTGATAGCTGCATAATCGATGCCGTGCAAGTGCTCGAACAATGGGCAAGATGTCTATCAGTAGAATAAAGACCATTATTTCCAAAAAGTTGACTGGCCTATCGAGAAATAAAAACAGGGTCACAAGAGAGTCACTAAGTATTATATATGCAGCGAAGAATTCCGAAACAGCAAGAGTTTCAAAGTGGCGGAGCACAAACATCTTACTGGTCGAAATAAAGGTGCAGCCTGCCAGGATTGCAACACCAAGTTGCGACTCGATAGAAAGAACTGTTTTACCAAAATTCTTCCATAATTTTATTAAATTATGACTCACATGTTGTCTGCCAGGCGGCTCTCGGAAAGATAAAGGAATATGAGTTTGGCGTGATTCCGCTTTCCAAGGAGAAATATTTAATATTCCAGTAGATAAACTTAATGTATTGGATAAAAAAGATGGCAAAATGAAGGAGATGACTATTTGTATGAAGCTTCAGGTCAAATATAGTGTTCAATTCATGTTTGATTACCTAGATAATCTCGTCAGAAATCTCTCTTCAAATGATCTCATTCAAAGCCGTCGAGTAATTCGGGCTTCTGCTCCTGATTATCTGATAACTGCAAAAGGTGTGTTTCCATACACACATTTTTCTTCGCTCGAGAAAATGGCGGAGTCCAGACGATTTCAAGAAGCAGCCGTGTTCATAGGAGGATTACAAGAGAGCTCAATAGGCCTGGCGGGAATTCAAGTGCCACAATTTTGGTTACTATATGCTGACATATCTAAAACGAGACGTGCACCAATTGGTAAAAATGTATTTGAGACATTCCGCAAACTCAGTCTAGCTTAAGATAAATTGGACCCTGCTTATTTTTTGTCAGCACCCAGCATGTGTTGGCAATCTGCCTTTAAGATGACGAATTCTAAAGTATAGCTACTCACTGATGTTAACATGTGCAAATTTATTGTAAGCGGAACGCGAGGTGGAATAGTGTTTGTGAACAAACATCATGAGAGACCGAATATAGCCACAGGTTTAACAGAAGATTGGGTGGAATTGCTATATATAGACGCCAATAATCTATATTGAAACGCTCTCTCACAGTCATTGCCACACTCGCAGTTTAAATGGATGACTAAGTCCAAAATCAGTTAATTAAACGGTGATACTGGATGCATGTGCGAGGCGGGATTCAAGATGTAAGTGAAGACCTTCCATTTGCGCCTGGAAAAGAGTATATTCTATCCAGCTCTAGTACAAGGTTACCACTAAACTGTTGCTTACTCATAATAAAAAAATAAATATGTTTTTCATGAAAGAATGCTTCAGTTCTATCTCAAGCTTGGAAAGGTTTTCACAAATACCTACAGAGTGTTGCAGTTTCACCAGGATCCCTTTTTTCGAGATTACATCCAGTACAATAATAAACGCAACAAGAGGCCAAGAATAAGTTTGAAAAAGATTATTATAAATTAAAGAATAACTTACCGTTTGGAAAGACTCTATAAAATCCTCGAAAGAGAATGAATTTCAGACTGATCAATAGCGAAGATCACGTAAAACTGTGGCAAGTCGAGCCTCATTTTTATCGACGACAATCTTCAATCAAGACTTGTTCGACATCCATTTGTGTAAAAAGGTTGCTACGATTGATGAGCCAAATTACATCGCGAAGGCGGTTTTGGAATACTTTAAGCTTATCGTGTATTTCCTGCGATATGACAGCTCGAAACATATTCAAAGGAACTTGGCGGCAAATTCGAGATATTGGCATGCGAAACAAACTCCTTTTTTCTACGCATATCCAATATCAATGTTGATCAAGTGTTATTTCCTCAAATGTTGCAAGATGGACTGTTGGACTCTTCCAATTTTCCGAAGGATCACCCCTGCCACTCAAGTCGATGTACCGCGGTTTTGGGATGTGTGAAAGACGACTGCGCGGGCAATCCTCAACAGGAATGGATCTTTCTTCGTCCAAAAGCGTATAGTCTCTTATCGCAAAACGGCTCGAAGCACAAGAGAGCAAAGGGTGTACAATTGTGTGTAATCAAGAATGTGCTTACTCTTGATTCATACATGAAGGCGTATAACGATCAGATGGAAGTCAATACTGATCAGATCAGATTTGCGTCTCAAAACTACAACATAACAACTTTGCAATACAACAAGCGCAGTATGTCATTCTTCGAAGATAAGAGGGCGTGGGTGGGCGTCAATTACAGCCTTCTATATGGCAACCACCAATTATGTGGCTTTTTTCCGGAATACTCTCCTCAAACACACCGACAAACAATCGCGCCTCAATTACCATCATCATGTGAAACCTTCAGTGACTTGTACATTTTGTATATATTCATTCAATTTTAATCGTAATTTACAGACTTTCATCCCGTAGTTTAGTTGTCCTTTTGGACTATATTTACCTGATGAGATTATAATAAGATCGAAATAGGATAAAAGTCTATAAACAAACGAAACTCAGCTTGATTATATATATATATCACAAATATGTTTGGATATAAAGAGACTCGACGACTTCTTGATACGTCCTCAAGTTAAGACTTAAGTAAAGACTCAAGTGATCAAACGGAAATTCCCTATCAAAAGTTAACCAATCATCCTACTATTACACATGAATTTAAAGATTCATTGAAAGAAACGATTAATGTATTATATAGAAGAATTCCACATGATAAACGAGGTACACATGAAGAGAATATATCTTACATTATTGAAGAGATTGCATTCCTTTACCGAATGAAGTATCTTTGGAGGGAAAGTTCAACTTTACGCGATTGAAAACAGAATTGTAGTTGCAAGTCATCCTTCATCCGGTACTGCTATAACTTCCTTTTTTCAGGGTGATACGCTGGATCCACTTGTAAGAAAATGGATTGAATAATCAATAAACATACTCTAAGCTTCTCTCATTATATTGTCATTAAATAATCATAGATGGACGCTTTAAAATGGGAAGTGCAATGTCAGCTGTTGGTCCTTCACAATGCTGCAAGACAGTTTTTGTTACAAATCTATTGAAAGTGCATCGCTACCTATTCACGACACCTATTACACACATTCGCTGGTATTGTAGAATTCTACAACCAAATGTTTTGAAACAACGCAAGTCGGATATTTCAGGAGTGGAAATAAGCATGCATCAAGTGTTGTCTGAAAATTTCAACGAGATTAAAATTGGGAATGTGATCATACTTGATGATCATATGAGTGAATCGATTTTTTTCAAGTGGTGACTAATTGATTCACAAAAATTGTTTATCATCGCAACGGTTTCCTATTTAATATTACTCAGAATATCTTTGTCAAAGGACGCGATAGAAAGACTCGTTGTATTAGCACGCATTATTTGATTCTCTTCAATAATCCCTAAGATGTTACACAAATAGTATTTCTGAGTCGACAGATGAATAACAAGTTTTTGCAGGTGGTTTTTCATGAAGGAACCGAACAGGGTCCTTATTCATATCTACTTTTGGACTTTCATCAAAGTACACCACATGAGATTTGAATTAGAACACGAATTCTATCACATAAAGTCCCAAAATATGCTCATATGACAGAAGAGCGTGCATCTCAGGTTATAAACAATCGAATGGAACATGAAAACATCAATTGTTTGAAATAATGGCTACGGTACGAGAGAAGAAAATTGGATACCTACTTGTGACTGCTGCACTATTCTTTGTACTACTTGGACTGCTTATTTATTCATAGACGATTCATGTAATGCATATTAATTTAGCGTCACCACATCATTGGCTAAAAAATTATAAACATAACATAAAGGAAATGTTTTGTAAAATAAGTAATATGTCAAAAGGGAGTCAAGCGTTTTCGGCAACAATTTGCTCTGCTACAAGCCTTTTTCAAAGCTAATCCAAAGTTAAAAAAAGCAATTGTGGAGAATGCTGATCCTGATTACTCTATGAGCAACTCAATAAACGTAAGAATATGACTCTCAGTCAGAATGGAGGATTCCTGCAACTACTTCCATTTCTAGGATGTATAATACCCATTACTGTCTCTGCTATTGGTTCATCTTTGTTTTCTGGAAAATAATGACTAGTACATCAGCATATTCACGATTGTTTTTGGTGACTGAAGAAGAATTTTCTAGTTTAAATAATATTTCCAAACCTACAACATCAATACAATCATACGTTGGACCTGATCAACAATATCGTCTTAAAGCGGCTTAATTTATTGAAGAAAAACGCAAGAATGAAATGCGCCAGAGAAATACCCTGAGTAACTATGTGAGTCAAACTTTGTCCAGTTTTACCAATACATCAATTACAAAGGCAATTTCACTGCTTCCATTTCTACATGAAAAAAAGCCAGCTTTCTCATGGTCACAGAATGGAGAGATACTTGGTGCTGGACATATTATCGCTTGTTCGAACTTGTATGATTTACTTCGATGTTCTACCAATGATACGCAGGCAAATGTATCTGTTCCCTTTGGATGGAGTGAATTCAAGGATATTTTGAAAAAGTTTAATGTCGGAAAGTCAGCTCTAAGAAATGCAACATTATAGTACATAACTCGGCATCGTCTCTAGAAAACGACATCAAAGTATTTCTTCTCCTCATACTCCACTACCATCTCGTCAACGATCACTGCACCTGGAAGTCACCGTTCTAGAGCTATATCAAGGAAAGTCAAATGGAATGAAGAGTGAGCTGAATTCAACATTTTGTATTGAAATCGGATTCATATAAAGTGCCACATTGATTCCTCTCTGCAAATAATAATGGATAAGTTGAGAAGTTTCTGGGACTATCATCAATTGATAAATTAATTGTAAGTTAAATCTTATATACATAGGAATGCTATTATACAGATAACGCAAAATTTCCTCTGTTGTTGATGTTCTTCACCAGAAACCGACGAAGTTGATGCTGTAAAGCTCAGAGTCTCGATAAACTGCAAGAAAGACGATAAAATTCCTAGTAAGATCACACTGAGAGCACAAATTGCCTGGGTACTAAGATTTCATGAACGAATTATTGACCGCCAAAAAGCACTTGATTTCATTTGCAAGATACCGTCTCATTTTGCAGCCAAAGGAATAATAAAGGATGCAGTGATTACATTCGACGAACAAAGATCAATAATATGTGCTCTACTACAACGACCGGTTAGTAGAATAATACATTTCAGTGCTGAAAGAAGAAAGAAAAAGTATTGGTGGACAATGGATTATACAAGTGACCCGATTAGGGAGAGACCAAGCTATCGATACAGTATCTTCAATATGCTGTATAATATTTTATACATTATGTATAAATTATAAAAAATTATAAAATTATAAAATTATAAAAATTATAAAATAAATTATAAAAATATTTAAAAAAATTATAAAAATTATAAAAAAATGTATACATTATATACATTTATGTACAATTATATACAATGTATATACTGTATTGTATACTGCAAAATTTATTTGAAAACATGAATGTTGGAAACAAAAAAGTACCTCTTCTGCGAAATGAGGCATTCTATACTGCATCATATAGATCTACAATTTCAATTGTGTAAATAAATCCTATCTATGTAAAATTGAACACTAGATTTTTCAAATCAATTGAAGTGGAACTCCGATATTATATGGGTGAGCTGATTTCCTTCCAAGAAGGAAAGACATCTATTAATATTCACTTTCAACGTCAACGCTTATAAACATATTTGCTACTTGTTGCTTACAACTATGCAAGACACGAACTGCTATGGCTCCATCAAAATATGGATATTGAATGCCCATATATGTTGGCACTAAACGACGTTAAATTGGATCGGGAGGAATATAATCAGGTCATATGAGGCGACAAGCTGGAAGGAGCATATTTGGATTTGTGAAACGTATGCTTGTGCCACTTGTTACACGTCCCTTTGGTACAGTTAAACCTCATTTAAAAACGCTGGGCCAGAAAGTTGGAAAGCAGGCAATCAATATTGGCTCTCATGCTGTTGGTGATTTGATGAGTGGAAATATCCACAACATTCCGGCAACTCTTCGGAAGTAATCTAAAGCATGACTTAACGAACTTAGTGAATACTACATTAGTCAGAAATTTTTTACCAATCAGGATGAATGAGGTCGTCGTAAGCGAAAATCTACTCATATAGAACATGAGACTACAAAGTAACGACGCAAGATTGCAGCTAAAAAGTCTATAAACAAAACAAAAGAAGCAGATTAAAATTTCTCGAGATATATTTACGAAGTATATATCAACTGACAATACTGCTACTGAAAACTATTGTTCAACTTTAAAAGATCCTCAACAATAATACTGCCAACCGAAAGAATTTCAAGAACTACCTTGGCGAGAAAGAAAAGCTTATAAACAAAACGAAAAAACTGCCAAATCAACTCCTCGAGGTAGATTTACAGAAGATCGAAAAGCACTGTCTACACTTTCAACAAAAAAAACTGGAAGAATTATAAATTAAGAAGCAATTCTCTACGTTCGTCGTATTAAAATCGATTCTTCAGTGTTAAGCATGAACGTTTCGGTGCTGAGACATCAAAATGTAATATATCCTATCAAGCGGACTGAAATACTGTCATATACCATATCCAAAGGCGATCTTTCTCACTCGAAGGAAAATATGTTCCGCGGTTAATTGTCAAAGTTATATGGTATGGTAACCAACACGGCATACAATGGCAATTGGGCATACAACCCTTTCAATTTTCAAAATTTTAATGTCAATGTTGCTCTCTACCAGGAAGGCGAATCTTTGCCGGGAAAACTGTTTACACCAGACTTTGCAAGCAGCCTTTTCATTCGTGAATATGTAAATTTGTTCTCTAGTTTGGAACAATTCTATGTGAACGACGTTATTGGCATCGAGCTGACAGATTTTGGCGTTGGAATACTCTTTTCGGGTTCAATGTGACGCCGGACTTAAACACGACGGAACATGTACAACCCTGTTGTGAAGGCCACCTTCGGTTGGAACCGAAATTGTAACATTTTAGACATTTCGAGAGTAAAGTTATCAAATAAGTCCAGAGAGAGAGAGAGCGATTGAAAATATGACCGTGCACTTTAAGAGCAAGAAGCAGAATGACTTTTAACTGCGAAAGCTACTCTATTTATACTTTTCCTGATAATAAAATGGGGGAGGGGGGTTGGGTAGAAGTCACAATGTTAAGTGTTGAGCCAGAATAGACCCGTCCTATATTACTCTGATCAATCAGAATTTATTTTTCGGATATTGGTGGTTCGCATTATGGTGCGAACAGTTCTAGCATTTTATAATATAACAAACATATTAAATTAACCCTCTGTGGGTACCGAGTGGGATAATTATAGTGTTATTAATTATAATTATTTGCCATTGGACATTCTTATGAACTATTTCAAGAAACGGTTTAGTGGATTATCATAAAATATAATTTTTTTGGTTAACTGTGAGTGTTTATCACCTATAATGGTAATATAAAATTTTAATTTATTTTTATTAAAAAAATCTATAAACAGTTCTATAGTCAAATACCTTTTATTCCAGATTATTATTAGATAGATTAACTGGCTTAAATAATAAATTACCAATAAAATTAATGTCAACAAGTAAGGAAATACCTTTCCATGGAAATAATGTCCTGAATGGTATAATCATAATGGCATGAAAATAAATTGTGTTAACAGGGTTCGTACACCAAAAGTAATCCCAAAATTCACAAACTTTTTCGAAATTTTTAAAGACCCTTTGTGATCAACAAAAAAGTTTTTTTTTTAATGGGCGCCAAACAACCCCTAATACTATGTACAGTCAACAAATTATTTTATTTCAAAAGATAAAAACTAGTATTTTATTTCATTTTGAACCATATATATATGTAGGTATGCTAAAACTATGTTTTGAAATGTACTTTTATGACTGTAATATAGCCATTCCATCTCCACCTCTTTATTTATAATATAATTAGACAGAATTACAAAGAAATGAAAATAAATAAGTCACAATAATAAATGAATTATTGAATGCAAAACATATTTAACTACATAATGACACCAAAAAAACAACACCACGAAAATTCCCAAACTTTGAAAGATTTCTTTCCCTTTCCCCTTTTTTTACAAACTTTCCAGGGCCTGGATTTTTATTTTTCCAAAACCTTCCCAAACCGTACGAACCCTGGTTAAGTATAAATAAAAATTAAGGTTATATTTTTATAGTATTTTAAATCTAAAGTTGCCAGAAGTGCATTACAATTTATAGAAAAAATTAAACAAATCTATAAACATTCATAGTATATATAAGTATTTTTAATCAATAATATGTAGAATATTAATTGAACATAAAATAAACAATCACACAAAATATATTCAACATTTTAAAAAGCTTAAACCAGTTAGGAGCAATAAGACAAGTGAGAAAAGCTTCAGTCCATGTCCAACTGAAAACATGGTTAATAAGTTTGATGATCCAAGGATGTATGAACATAACTGGCTAATTCACCATTCTTACTTAATTGATCATAATTAAATTCTCCAATTTCATTTCTATATATTATTGTAAAATGCAAGTTCTTGAATAATATTTCTATTTCAGCAATGCATGATAACTTAAATTTAAGGTAGAAATAAGGAACAATCTTTTATATATGACCCATTTTAACATAATCACTTATATGGCATGGGTTTGATAACAAAATAACCCTTTATAAATTTAATGGAGGCCATATCCAAGCAAATCAACACTATTATTATCACAATATAACACAGTTAATAGTGCTTAATTATAGAATTATATTTGGAGGCTTTGATTATAAATATATACAAGTAAAAAAGCATTAGGGTATGTACAATCAGAATGTAAAGAAAAATATGAAAAATGCTGCAAAACAAAAGATTGAGTATTTTAAATAATTAAATCAAGTGACAATCCAAACATAGAATAATACTTTTAAAATATTAATAAAAAGTGATGTGCAAATTTGATAAAATTCTTAAAATTCTATTTAAAATAACACATATTTATTTATTGTTATGGACCAAATTAAAATTGTTATTATTTTGCCTGAACCAAATATATACATCATAATAAAATATTTACAATAGAGTGCATGGAGCACACTAACCCAGACCCCTTGTATGATTGGTAAATTTTCTAAAGACCTTCTTACATTCACTCAAAAACTGTAATTTCTACATATTATAAATTGATTATCTACAGACATACCAGCCTGCACCAAGATAGATATCTCCAGGAAACAGAATGTTACCCTATTGATGCACTGGTGCAGAATCTGAACCAAACCTCATCCATTTTGACACACTCAAGCTAATTTTTTTTAATGACCTCTGATACAGAAAAAATGGAATGCATATATATGAATAGGAATAAATGGAATAAATGGCATACATATAAATAATAAGAAATATTAATTAAATTTGAAAAGTGGATTAACTATGACACCTTGATTTACTTTTGATTTAAAATTGTTTAGAGAATCCCACGCACTCCCCCCTAACAGCTTTGTGGATACACAACACCTAGCTATAATATGGTTCAAACAATTGTAAAAATTATTTTTATTTATTCAAGGCAAAATACTAGCTATAATATGGTTCAAACAATTGTAAAAATTATTTTTATTTATTCAAGGCAAAATATTAAAAATATATATTTCATCTGGATAAAATACTTATGTAATATGGTCCAAACAAAATTAAAAAAAATATTTATATTAGTGAAGATCAAATATTAAAAATGTATACAGGGTTCTAACAGTTTTTGGATCTCAAATAATATATGGAAATTTTCAATTTTTAATTTTCTTAATTTATCCTTTATTATTTGGAATCAGAAATTTATTTAACAACAAGATAGTTACATATTGAGCCACTATGTAAGACATCAAAATGAGTGACAATATGATATAATGAAATGTTGAGATATCATAATGCAATACTAAGACAGTTAGATAATGAAACAGTGAGACAGCAACATATTGAGATAGTAAGACAGTGAGAAACATGTACACCAGACTGAATTTTGTAAATAACTGCATTATAGGCTTCATCAAAGCTTGTTCTGAACAATATGGGTTTTGTTAACTGACTGATGCAGTCTGCCTAGTGACATACCCTTTGCAATCTCACTATAAAGAAACATAACAGAAAATGTTTTACCCAAATCAGAATAACTATTGAATGAATCATGGTGCATAACCATGATCAAATCACTGTAAAATAATACAACTAACAGTTTTCGAAAATGTATGTGAAGAATATACAAAGAATTCAATCATTGGTAATTTTGCTTTTGCTGTAATTCAGCAATGCTATTATCTAACTTGCGCAATTTGTCCTTTAGAGTTCTTATTCAGCAAGTCAGTGCATGGGATTCCTGGAATGTTTTATTACTGTTCTTCCAACAATATGCTTCCTCAGCCAACTGAAAAGCCTTTTCATCAAGGCCAGTGATGTCTGCTGTAATACACTTCCTTCATTTCTGGAGGCAATCAACATCATTATTTTCAGCTTTCCATTTTTGGACTTGCTCAGCTGCCTTTTGTTTGCATGCTTCCTCATCTTTGTATTTTTTGCTAGAAAATGAGATTGCCTTGACCATTTCACCCAAAATATTGACCTTGGTAGCCCCACCTATTAAAATATATAAAATATAATTATAATGTACTTTGTTTTTCTATACATATTATATTGAAAGAAATTATGAATTTTAAAATTATATAAAAAAGTGGAATATCTCACTTACCAACTGATATTACATGACAGGGTCCCCACCTGAAATGTATAACCTAATTCCCGAGATTTCCCCGTTTTTTCACTAAAATTTAAGAAATTAATTTAATTAATTAATTTTACACTATAGACAGCAAATATATTTATATATAAAACAATTCTTTATAAGGGTGTACATTATAATAAATGCAAA
>JAUZND010002098.1:0-34106 GCA_034780555.1 Coelogynopora nodosa
TAATATACTAATATACTAATATACTAATATACTAATATACTAATATACTAATATACTAATATACTAATATACTAATATACTAATAGACGTAACAAGAAATTTAAAACTGATATTCTACATTTTAACAGAAAATGTTTAAAATATGCAAAAACAATTACAAAGAAAATCTTAAACTGTCTCATCTGTAAAATGTGTTCAAAGTATCATTACATCGACTAAAACAAAATTATGAACATCTTTTTGTACGATTTTTTAATATGATTATTGGGAGGTTGCCCTACCAATTTGGAAAATAGTTTTTGAAAAGCAATTTTACCAAAAAAGTAATGCTCTATAAAGGCATGCTTCTTGACAATTCAACACTTCAACAATATGGTTTATTGGTATGGTGAAGTAAGGTATGCATTGGAATTGCAATTTATTCGACAAACTATTTCTCAATTCTTGAATCTAGATGCTTAAATATTTCTGCATGTCTAACTGTCTATTTATATACATTTCTTTAGCTAACAATAGAATTTATTATTCATTTTAATAATATTAGTTACGCTCTGTTATTTGAAAATTTTAATTCTTATATGAAAAATTCTGAATTAGGTTGTATTTTATATCATTTATATATTATAAACTGTGTATTGCTTAACATAATATGCATTCTGAACCCAGTAATGTATTTTCACGTATATTATACATAACAAATGTAGCATTTAAATTATAATGTGTGTTGTGAATATTTAAAAAATATGAATATGCAAACGCCGCCGTTATCTTGGAAGCAGAGCAAGACCATAATTGCTGTCTGCATTACATTGTCCCTTACCGGCTGCATTACTCGAATAAAATTTTCATTAAACCATCTAGAACTTCCAGACTTCAATCTTCTTTCGGAATTTATATGCCTCTTTACCTTAGCTCCATTTAACAATTTTTTCCTTTTTGTGTACAATTTCATTGAAACTCCAATTACAAATGCTGTATTTTTTCTGTACAATTTACATTGAAACAATTTTGTCATTTTTTTGTTAAATTTACTTTGAAACTTCACTTTTTAAAACAAGTTGTCCTTTTTCTGTACATCTTACATTGAAACTATTAATTTCATTTCATGTTATTTTTTTATTCTTTCTTATGTACATCATCTATTTTGTACCGTATCATGTTTTTCGATTCCTCTTCTCAATGAAATATACACTTTTTTAATTATTATTATTATTATTATTATTCAGTATAAAAACAAGTCTGAGTGCCAACTTTCTCAATAATAGAAGTAAATATATAAAATCATTTATTAAAATATTTGCTTAAATTTTCTCATTAATATGACAATTACCCACACACATATTATGTAGGTAACATGAATTAAAAACATTATTTGATTTCTCTGAAACAATATATTTCTCTCTATACATTATATAACGCGTCAATCAATTTATTGAGTCATGCAGCAAAACTTACATGTTTGTAAGTTGCGAATATTTCCTGTTTTGCCCACGCCTTCAACCAAAGTGTACCAAATTTAATTATTTATAATATTAATGTGCATTTTCTTTTCGGTGAGCCTTGTCTCTAATACGCTCGATTTATATAAACTATGAGTAACTGAACACATATAATACAAATCATGCCAGCATTGATTCTGTATTTTTGCTATTTCAATTCAAGCTATGCTGTACTGTACAAGACAAGAACATAGATATGAGATTTAGTGAGTGTTTATATACACGAAACTTTTAACAAAGCAAATATTGATCCTGTTTATTGAAATTTAAGCATTATATAGGAAAAATTAATCAATGGATTGGGTCACCTATTTATTAAAATAATAAACCTTTTGCAATAATTATGGAATTTCATTACACATACCTACTATTGAAAATATACACAAAAATTGATAATAATAATAAAAAAAACTTATATTGTATCTGTAAGTATCAAAATATGAATCCCGATACAATTAACGTAGTTTGTAAATGCATTTAAAGTGGATAGAATGTTTGATAGCTAGTGTGCATGTGAGATAGTAAATAAAGTATTCGACAAACGAAATAGCATAATATGTGGGATACTTCATAATACAGAAAAATAGGAGAGTGAATGACAGCTTATCTCATGTTATTGTTATACATTTAACTCGTATGAATAATAAAACATTAATTTACAATGTCACAGTATCAGTTATTTTCTGAGGTTGAATTTTGGAATAATTGGTAGGAAAATGCGATCCTCGCAGAAACTTTTTTTTAGCGGTTTTAGGATTCGTAAATCGCATCTGTGGTCAGGGTCAGATAAACAGTTCTAAATGTGTGTGCGGCGTTGGAGATCATTCCATCAGTTTTTCTTTTAGGTTGAGTTTTTCCTCCCTACAAAATGTGGGTTACAGTATTCCAAGATAGATCTAGTTACTGAGTTGCATGTGTTGTGAGCAGTGTAGATTATGAATATAAAGCGTTAGTAAAGATCGTTTGATATAATAACTGAGATGTGTTATTTTATTAAACCTCGCAAAATTCCAAAATCAAGGTGGTTTTAAAAGCCACCTTTTCGAATAATAATTTTTTAATCATTCATACATTAATTGACTTTACATCATAGATATTACATGACGTTTCTAGTATCATACCTTGCCAATCGTTAAGAAAAATTTCTATGGAATACATAATACGCAATTTTATTTAGAGATACAGAAAGTGACCCAGGTAGCTGAATAGTCTTAGGAAAACCACCTCCCAAAATTAAGAAAGAATTTATTGTCCATGAATATTTATTATTTAATGAAACATTATTTTTACACATAACCGTAAATATGTTTATATTCCTTATGTTATACAAATATGTTTAAAAATATTAATCGAATCGGAGCCTACATTTTTGTACTATGTCTATCAGGAAAAAATTGTTAACAAAAAAGTCTCTTTTGATACTTCATCTACATGTATATGAGAACTCCCAAAAAAGTTTACTAACATGTGATCACGGGAACATTGTCAAAATGGACCAAATTTAAAATGGCCGCCAACGCCATTTTGGAAAACATAATATTGAATATCTCGGCACACAGGTAAGCTATAAATACAAATGATGAGTCTTTTTCAATTAAACCTAGGATGAGAAATATAATGGAATGCATAATCTTTAGCTCAGATATCACCTTGACCCTAAAATCCAACATGGCTGCCATCTCCGTATTGAAAAAAAACAAAGTTTAGTATCTCTGTATGCCATATAATGTGTTATTATGTGTTTACTTTTTATTTTGTAGGCACATCTGAGCAATATAACATACCCTGACCACTAGTAAAAAGTACACGGCTATGCATATATTGTAATTATAACCATAATGTCTATAAATATCATAATATGATTTTTATAGATATTAAAGTTATAATTACAAAGTACAGAGTAACACAATGGCCTAAAAAATTCATAATGACCATATAATTATATAAAGTATAAGGAGCATTATATACATTGCCATGTACTTTACTTTGACCATGTACCATTATCTCTAATTTATCTTTTCCAGAATAGCTTTGGAATTTCTCCTTTTAGTAGCGATCGGTGCATCTCCTTATGAGCTTTCTTGGCAGCATGGGTTTTCTATTGCTGCAGTTGGGTTTCCAGAGCTTCTCTCCACTGTCTTTGCAGAGAATACTGTTCAACATATCCTTAGTGGCAAAGCCATACCCAGGGCCGTAAGGGTTCATGTAATGACAACAGCTATACTTCACACTTTGCCATTTGGAAGAGTACTTGGTGTTCCCTTGTCTTCTTGTCCCGAGAATATACCTTTTACAGTCTATCACTACAAGGTGTATTAGGGGACGATGTATCAGGAGATGGTATGCATGATTTCCTCGGTAAGTTAGACAAGTTGCACACTAACTTGCTGAACAACGAAGAATCGCCTGCCGATGTCAATAAGTAAGATGACCTGCATACACATACAAACAAGCAAACAGAACATCACAGTTGTGGCTTCAGCTCTTATAAATGGAGGACGCTATGATGAACTTCTTTCAAGCCGAAAGAACAGACACCTGGAATCTCCACCTCAAATCTGTAGCCTGCATGTTACCACTCTTGGCTGTGTCTGGACACTTCAATTAGTAAAGAGCTCCAAACTGTATCTTTAGAAGATCTCGACATCTATCAGCGATTACTTGATGGATACTAGTGTCATCAGGAGATCTGGCAGAGACTGGGCTAGTCTTTCCACAGACTTAATCATAAAGCAGGAACTTATGCGGAGTTTAAAAACGTCTGGTGGACTAGCAAGAGGTGGATTTAAGGGGAAAGATTGCGAATCTCAACGTCAACTATGAGTGTTATGAATGCCAGCTTGTGCTGTTATGAACAGAGCCACGCAAACTTTGACTGATGTAAAGTACCACTCTAGTGAACAGCATCAAACTATGGTAGCAACTAAACAGCAAACAGACACAAATGATACTTTTAAAATGCTGGGGTATCTGGCAGCTCAAGATACCTTTTCAGGGAGAGACCAATTGCATAATATTACAAGTGGTGAAGTTGCCGACAAAAGAGTAAATGTTGATACTTCTCGTGAGATTGAAGAACATATTCTTGTCAAGATGATTGGTGAACCAGTTTATACCTATTCATTCTCTAGAAAGGACATGATTGTTACAATGGCATCTAAAACAGTTGTCAGAATGGTGATTACACTGTGCCCATTAATCCCAATCAACTGTTTCAGAGATCAGCAACAGTGTCTACAGAAGATGCCAACAAAAATGAACTATTTTCATATGAGTTGTGCTCATTCCCAGCCGATTTGTTTGAAACTCAAACAATGCCAAGACTATCAAATAAGGCCACTCATGGGGATTATCTTTGGAAAACGCTGGACAGTAATGACCAAGTTGTAACTTTTGAAATAGAGAGTGTTAAATTCGTCATAGACGGGAGAGTTCTACTGCAACGACTTTACTGCTACTGCAAGTACCTGATACGAAACTATCACATACAAAATGCAATGTTTGATGGATACTGCAGTGACCCTACCATCACGGACAGTACACATATCAGAAAGATCAAGCAAGGACATACAATTCAACAAGACATGACGTTTGCTGGAAAGAAAGAAGAATTCCTGGCCAAAACGAACAATAGACAAGGGTTTATAGATCTACTTATAAAACATATTGAAAAAGCCAGAATGCAGGAGTGTCAAGCTCCTTCAGAAGAAGACGCATTGATCGTCAACACAGCAGTTAAGGCAGCACAGGTTACACTCACGTGCATAGTAGGCGATGACACTGACTGCCTGATATTTGCCGTGGCATGTATTTACTTTCAAAGCATATATGGAAGCATGAAGGATCTGTTCCTGAGGACTGAGGCAAAAGGTTTGACAAGACAGAAAAAAACATGGAATATCAGAAGCTAATTTCAAGACTAGGATATTAAAGTAAGTACATAATATGTGTTCATGCTTTTTTGGGTTGCGATACTACTTGCCATATATATAATTTTTAGGTAAACCCCAAGAACTAAAACAGTTAGACAAAGAAGAGATGATATTGGCAGATCTCTTTTAGTCAAAAGATTCTACCAAGGAGAAAGTAGAAGGAGCAACTTAAAAATGCTTTTTTAAACTGAATAACTGCTGCACTAACTCTAGACTAGCTCCAGAATCAGAGGTCTTTAGAAATACTAGCTGGAAATACAGAATTTTCTCTTCAAATCCTGTCAACAGCATCCAAATCCACCAGGTGCCAAATGTTATGGCTGGTGCGTACACTATCAAATAATGGATTGGTTCATTGAAGACCACGGTATTAGTGCTTTGGAGTGGGTCTGATCAAACATGACCAATAAATTTGTTCCCGTATCAACAGACTGCCAATCAGCACTATAGCACTTGCTTGAAATCATTAGATGCAACTGCGCTGGGGCTTGTAGTAAGAGTAACTGATCAATCATGCAAGAAGCATTCTTTATACTGTACCGTACTTGTGGACATAGTCGAGGGCTTTCATTCCAGAATAAAGAAACTATAAACTCTCTTTAGGGGACTAATCCGCAACATACAAGATTAAGGTAAGAAAACAATTTATTTATAAGCTTTTATAATATTCAATATTATGTTTTCCAAGATGGCGTTGGCAGCCATGTTGGATTTTGAGGTTAATATGATGTCTGACCTCTATTATGCATTATATTGTATTTTTCATTCTAGGATTAGTTGAAAATAATTCACCATTTATATTTATTGCTTATCTGGGTGCCAAGATATTCAATATTATGTTTTCCAAAATGGCGTTGGCGGTCATTTTGAATTTGGTCCATTTTGACAATGTTCCCATGATCAATGTGCCCTTCCTACTAATTGTACATGTGTCCGGTGGACTGGGAATGCTTAGAACAGACAAAGTGTCCGCATAATCCGCAGCGAAATTTTGGTTTTTATTATATTTAGTTTTGTAAGTATTGTTGGTTTTTACCGATGCGTATTCTTTCAGTATTGAGGCAGTCATGATTCATTTTATAAAAGGCTCTTGAGAAAAACAATATAAGAGGATTTCAATAGCTGGGACGTTTAGTTTTTCTAGATAGTTGGTTATGTAATCACGTAAAATAATGTTGCTGTTATAGAACAAAATCCAAATTGAAAATTGCCATACTTTCTGATGAGATATTTTTTATCTTAATGTAAAAATACTTTTTCAAAAAATGTAACTGTAGCTGTCAGCAAAGAAATTAGACAAAGCTTATTTATTGAGGGTATAATGGTTTTCAAAAAAAGTCGCAAAAAAGTGAAATAATTTCAGCCTCGAGTCGCGCTCAGTGTAAATTGGCTTATTTAAAACACCTATGTATTCAGATTTTTGCGGAATATCGCGTCGCGCTTGGTGAGCATAAATCTTAAGGGTTAATGTTTAGGTTGTCCAATGTAGAGACCCTTTTTGATGATGTGGAAGTAAATTGCGCTCTATTCCGGCAAGTAACCGTGAAAGAAGCAATGATCTCTAGTTTATCACTTAGCCGTATTTCATCGGTGTTTGTCAACCTGATCCCATTAGATATTTGTAGTTCATATCATATAGGCTGACATATTGTACAAATACAAAGGACAATTGTTGACAACAATGTTCAGCAATAAATATGACCAAATTGCATGTTATTAATAATCCTGAGCATATTTACTTGTAATTAAAATCATTTAAAAATGTAGAATATACAATATGTTAAAATAGTTTCATCGGTGGAGGAATTATATATCTATTTTTATTGTATCTTTTAATTCCAGGGTGGGGGGGAAGGGGGGGGGTTGCCTAGAGGGGTAACTGAAATGCTAACTTACTTCAGTGGTCTATCGGGTAATTCCATGTTTTGTGGTAATTTAAAATCATAATTTAAAAAACAAAAAAATGATAATATGCTGTAATTATAAATTATACAGTTCTATTATTCAGAAAAGTACTTAATAAAAACACATTAAAATCTCTTTCTGATTATTTAAAAAATTGATCAAAGGAAGTTCTTTCAATAACGATGGCTAAAACGTTTCACTGGCATGACGTTTAAAATTGAAAATGATTCTTGAAAATATTGCATCCTATAATAATCTCTGCCTTAATTTAGTAAGATAGATTATTTATACTCTGAATAGAAAGAAGTAAATGTCATTTAGTAATGAATTAATATAATGTTTTGTATAGCTGCACTACTATAGCTGTAGTGTTATAAATATTTAAGTAAATTAGTAGAACATTTTATTTAAATAGAATAAAATTTTTTCGTTAAAAATTGTCAAATTTGAAATTTATAATGTATTTATGGAAAACAATATTTACCTAAATATATATATTGTTTTACATGAATTTACCTAATTTTGAAAACTGTAATTATGTACAAAAAATAGCCATTCTATTTTCTCTTTTGCTCTTTTATTTCAAGAAATTCGACAAGAAGCGAATCAATCACTGGGATCATTTTCCAGTCAACTGGAACAAAAGCCTGGAAGAAGCTGTCAATTTTGCTCCACAAACCCGCGGAACTGTAACTCTCCACTGGCGTACTGCATTATGTTTTGTAGTGGGGTTTTGTGTTATCTGGTTTCATCAGTACACGAAATTTTGTCATTTGTCAATATCGCCTTTGTCCTCGCCGTTATATACAGTAGTTAGTTATATTTGCTATATAGACATACTGTATAGTAGTATAGTACTGTAGTACCGTTGATGTTGATTTATTAAATCATCATAGCAACTACACAGACATATATAATAGACATGTTAGAGTTTTTTAAAAAACAGTTTCAAACTTACCGTTTAATTAAGCTGAGAAATGAGTTATGCCTACCTCTCTATATGCACTGATTTTGTTCCGCATAAAAGGTGTGTTCACGTCATCTCTCGATTAGAGTCATATATTTAAATAAAAAATTGATTACATATAGCTGGACGATTCGGTAACACCACGGGAGACTTTTGTATACTGATGGGAGGACCGAATGATTGACAAGAACAATCCATGCACCGTATAGTTGTTGCTTCACATGTAGTTTCTATATTATACAGCTGTTGTGCCGATTGATTCGGTCGGCTGATTTTCTAAAAGTTGTTTTATTCATTGCCCAATGTGAAAACGTAAACAATTTTTATAGTTTGAACTATATTTATATTTTAAATTTGATTTAGATTCAATGAAATGTGATAATAACGTACACATGATTGACAAATATTTTGTTATAAACTAGCAATAAAAAATGTAATTGATGACCGACCGAATGCAAATCAGTCAATAAGAAATCAAATTGTTTAGTTTCGTTGGTTAAAGATTGGACCGTCAAATTGATAAAAATGTCAAATAGAACACTAATTTACTTTAAATGAGAAGTCAACCTTCAAAATCTTAAATATTTATTTCCGCTTTAAGATACAAAACTATATATTTCTTATAATCCTAGTTATAATAATCTCTTATCTTCTTACATTTATTCTAATTTAATATTATATCTTTTTATAACTAAGTAAATTATTTTAACATTAAATCTAATATTATTTTATAAATTTAAATGTAATCATAATTGTCTAAAAATTAATAAAAAAACAACTAATTGAAATACATTACCAGAAGTATTTTTGGTAACAATTATGGTTGACTTAAGGTTTACTTATGGTTCACCTATGGTTCTCACTTTCATTTGACTTAAATTGTAATGTTAAACAACAATTTAACAAAATATATGTTTTCCAAAAAATTGAAGTATATTTAGGTTATTTTCAAAAGCAAAAGCTTGCCCGAACCCGGTTTATATTATAATTAAAAGCTTTTCTTTGTAAAATAATTTAACATTTAATTTTACATATAAGGACTACAAAAAATAAACTAAATACTCGTATGGTAGTATATACAAAATTAAGTTGAGCAATTACAAATATATTTGGTAATGTAAGGACATTACAACGCTCTGAAATGTAAATCAACATATTTACAATATAAAATGACATAATTAAATAAATAAAACAAATAATTAATATTCCACAATAAATCAGGAAAGCTTTTGTGAGAACGCCATTCTGAAGATCCGAAATTGTTATTCAGCTAACTGGTTGAAATATTTTGATATGAACCAATGGGAATGGCGGGATAATTTTTTGGTCAGTGAAGACATTAATTTTTAAATAGAGTCCACATATAATATTTCTTAATATGGTGAAAAGGAATCATTACTTTCTTCCCTCCAAATGGCGCAACAAATATTTATTATTTATAATAGAAAGAATCTATATAATTCGACCGATGTTGGTGCAATGAGGATTTAGTATGTTTTGAGTAACGCCTAATTCATAAAGTAAGTTATTTCATACATAATTGATAACAAATACGTAAGAAACAATTATTAATATTATGGTTGATATACTTATTGTGTTGTGTTCTATTTTATATTAAAGAAGTTTATTCTTTATTATTAAATAAACATTTGAGAAAAAGTAAATTCATAGCATATAGTAGAATTTTCTACAAAAAATTACTTACTTCTAAGAAATGAGTTTTTATAATCAAACATTTGACTTAAAATAAATTTCTAGTTTTTCTCAGCAGAGTACATAATATACACATTATAAACATAATACAAACTGTACATAATAATTTCATTTATATTTTTCGTGTTGTTATGATCTTCAGTATTATACGTTAATATTAAAATAAATATTTTTAAAGAATATATATTTAAAAAAATCAGATTTCGGCTCATTCCATTTCCGATATTTTCTATAAATTACGTTTAATGTAAAATAACTCTACTTTTAATTAGTTAACTAAATTGTTATTGTAAACTACAAAATAAAATTTATACATTTTATTCTGTTACTTATAAATGCTATTCGTATCTCCATTTCGTATGACAATAGTATATTATTCATATTAAATATTTCTATCCATCCATTTCATTTAATTTCATGTTATTGTATTGTTGTACACGTTTAAGGAATATATTTAAACGACACAATGAATAAAAAATTAAATAACATTGAATAGAGTCATAATATGTATAAAACATATTTTATAACTCGTTTATCTATATATAATAAAATAAAACTTTGAATAAACGATAGTGTCTTGAAAAATAAAATAAGAAGCAATCGTTTATTAAATGAAGAAAAATAGTGTATTTCAAAGCGATGTTGGCTATTGTGTTTTCGATTAACATAAAAAAACAAATTACCATATTTACCATTTATTTTAAGTAATAATTATAAAGTAATAATTAACTGCAATAATACAAATTAAAATGATTTTATAAAATGTTCACCTGAACCCCATCTCGTGGTATATAACGCAAGTTACCCAGCTTGCATCATAAATAAATAAAAACGTATCTAGAAATCCTCAAGACATATTTGTAAGTAACAATAAGGAACACACTTTAAATAATAAATGTAAACAAACTATAAAACAATTATAATATAATGTAAATATATATTATAGTATAATAATATAAGTAAAATTTGCATCCCCATATTTATTAGATTAGGGAATTAATAGAAAGATTATTATATTTAAAAATTAATAACTTTACATCAAACAAAGGCTGTCGAGATGTTGGAAAATATTTTAAAATTTTACAAATGTTTTTAAATTAGTTTACTTTTAAATTCTGATTATATGCTACATAATATATATGTATGCATCTTGTCTATTATATATTGTTAATTAGTTTATTATAAATATGAATAATATCTTAAATTTCAAAAATTATTCTTTTAAGTCAATCTAAAATATTTTAAACTCTAATCAAATATTCAAACTTTATCATATGAAACTTTTGTGTAACGTTTTTAATAATGATTTTGAAAATGTTTATTTTTATTTTTATTAATTGAAAAAGGCATAAACCGAAAGCGCTACAAAATACATTAATTGTCTTCAGTTAATAAATGAGCGCTTCTAATTTCACATATTTATTTCAAGCAATAATTTGAACAGTGTAATTTTGTTATACCAAAAACTCGTTTATAATTTATAAGAGTATTAACAGTTTTAAGAACATGCAATTAGTACACGGATTGGAATCATGTTTGATGGATAAGTTCACTGGTTAAAAATTCCTGACTCTAAATTTGTCAGCTTTGACTGTAGGGAGTTGATTAATATAGATCTTTCTTAAATACCCAAAAACTGTGGATAGCTGATTACTGCATCTCACAAATGCCCCCCTTTATCATTCGTGACTTCAAAACGTTACAAACCCATGGACGGGGTACATCACATTAAAGCAAGTGATTTATGTTCATATGACAAACGAGGAATGAGTAGTACAAACAGTATGTATTCATGATGTATAACCACACTGCATCAGTATCTCGTGTGTTAACATTTATCTATCTATATATCTATCTATTTATTACATATATATATATATCATCTGAACATTTCGAAAGTATCTGTGAATACTCAGCCCACTTACACTTTTTGTAATCTCAACTGGAAAGACGAATGCATATACATATATACATATTTATAATACTGAATACTGTACAAATTATGCATCCATACTTTTATCGTCAATCAAAACCTGAAGTATAATTCAACCAGTGTGTCAGTTTAGTTTCATAATTGGGTTGGGAGAGCTGTTGTCTTCCCAAAGCCCGTATCATGCATGTTGCCGTTACAACTTAGTTAGTCTGCTGGCTTGATTCCATAATGACCGTAGCGTATATATAACATATAAATCCTAATTGTAACTTATATCTGATTAATTGTTACAGACATTTGCAACAATCGATAAAGCGCGATACGGTGTACAAGTACTTCTACTACACATTGGATCATATTTTTAAGGTGAAGTTTCAATTTTGGTGATAATAAATATATGTTCTAAATTATACCTTGCAATGTAATATGTATTCAATAATTAGAAAAACGGTTATGAATGCATAACATAACAATGGGTTATTAACCGTATATAAATTGCTTTTCATTTTTTTAATATCAAAACTTATTTCCATGATTTACTACGAATATACGTTAATTAAATATGAAAAAATATCAATATTTTAATTGATTAGAGAATGAATATTTTAAAATTACAACATTTTGTTTGAAATATAAAAAAATAATCGACTGCTATTTTTTTTCATGTTTCAAAATTGTGCCGCATTACTATTTAAATTTCAATATTAAATGTATACATGTTTGTAAAAGTGTGTGAATTTATAGAACGTAATAAACTTTAAAAAAATATATGAAGTTAATTAAAGTCAACTTCTTTTAATTTTAATTAAATTTAGTTAGATAAATTAAAGTGAAGTCGTCTGTGGATAACATTATGTTTTGTGTTGCTCTAATTAAAATATGATAAATGATACATTCCGAAATAATATGAACTATATTGTTACTTGTTGAACCAGCCGATCGCGTATTTATGGATTCAACTTTGCTGTGTTACATAGGGAACATAAATACTGAATGTGAAAAAAAATGCAATTAATTAATCATATTTTAGAAAAACCAGATTTTGTTAATGTTATAGTTTAATAGTTTTCTCATATGTATTCAAACAAGATGATCAAATAAACTACAAATCTGGAGCACAGTTAAATAGCAATAATATGCGAGCGATATGAATATTTACATACAATGTATACAATATAGAGGTTTAGTATAATTGATCAGGTGGTTTGGTAGAGCAGAGACTTCATCACGTGACCTTATATTATTATAAAATCAAGTTTTATATAGGTTTGTTTCAAAAATATTTAAGTGAATAGCTATTTAACAACATCATTTTTAAACATATTCAAATTAGAGATTTAAAAAGCTACGTAATAACAATTCAATTCACATTTTTTACACTCTACTGAAGGGATCATCACTAGATGTTCTTAATATTCGATTAAAAAATGACTAAAATCTGACAACTTAGACCAAATTTCAACATATAATATTCACGAACAACACATGTTAGGAACAATATTTTGATGTGCTAAGTGGTAGGAAAGTGCTCGAAAAACAATGTGGACCAATAAACATATTTATGGTACGTATAAGGTTCATTTCTAAGAAATTATATTATTTTAATTAAAAATGTGTAAATACGTCTATTAACTAACAACGTATCAACTGTATTTCCGTTTTATATTGAAAGATAAAATAATTTAGAATTTGGCACCTTTTACATATTTTTTCATCATTAAATATAACAGAAGAGCAGACGAATATTTTATAAATAGTATAAGACAAATTTATTCAAAACGATTTGTTTCAAAATTTTTGTAAAAATAATTTTTGTATTTAAATAAGTTGATTGCTAAAAATGATTTCAAACTTTTTCTAGTTTGTTCAAAATAATCAAAAAGAAGGATACATTAATTATGACAAAGATATATATCATATTATAGTCGACGTTTAATACTTTTATTGTTTTACATACATATATCAATTCCAAACGACTAGAAACTGACGATTACTTTTTTGAATTATTTTATCATTCCACAAGCAGCAGAAGAGGCTCAGAAGAAATTGAAGCACTGCATTGTTCTTATAGAGCATAACAACTGCAAAGTAGCTTTGCTTGATTTGAATCTGAAACATGAACATAAATTCGTCCGTCGCAGTACGTGATGTATGTGATGTACACACTTGGTAATAATATACAATAATGCATGTCAAGGCATCGGAATAACCAGTCAACTCGAGATAACTCAAACATTGCTGAGGATACCGGTTATATTGTTTGTTCCTTTATACATCACAACTCGTTAATTGTTAGTTTTTTCTCAAAACACATTTATCTAGCCAGAATGGTAATCACAAAAAGTCATGTTTTAGTGAATATATGTATTCGTGTCAGTTTAGTCATATTAATTTATAAATATTGTAATTTTTAACAATGAGTTTTTGTATAATATATGTCTACATTGTATATAGAAACCAAATATCGAATGCAATAATTCTAATGAAATATAATTTAAATTAATTTAAATCAAAACATTTAACAATTAATATATAATTATGATATATCTACATTGCAAAAAATATAAAGCTAGCAAAATAATTTATTATAAAAATAGTTTATACCTACAATTTGAGAAGGTTACATAAAATTTAATAAAATGTTAAGATTAATTAAACAATATAAATTTCGTTTGTTACATATTTGTGAAATGTAAAGAATGATTTAAATAAAATATTAAGATAAATTATTTTTAAAATATACAAATATATAATATATCAAAAAAATACATGAATACATCGGTCTAAAATGAAAGGTTAATTTGATATAAATAGATTTGTTACGGATATTAAAGAAGCCCATAAACGAAATGTGATTATAAAGTCACATATTGTTCAACTAGTTAAAGTTGTAACTATCTATAGTCGTTTTATATATACCAAACAATAACAAATTTAATTGTTCATTCAACTACAATTATTGATTTTCCCAAAACGTTGCATTGTAGTCATATGATGGGTGGTTTCAATGGGCATTCTGAAAATTGAGTTTGAGTTTGGTACTTAGAAATCGGCCTGAGTCGCCTATCACACCGACTAAATCAAGTATGGAAATTGGTTTGAGGTATACTACTACTATAAGTATACTGTAAAAGCGCTATACGTACATATTATATAAATATTATAATATACTATAAGTATACTATACTGTAAGTATGCTATAAGTATACTATATATATATATACGTATTATGATTTTATAGCCGCAACTCATAACTATAAATTGCATAAAAATCCACACAACGATATATAGACATTGTACAAATAATATATCATCGGTTTATTATAAAATTACGGACACCACATTTTAACAGGAAAAACGACCAAAAAACTACAAAAAAAAACCCAAAAAAATACCAAAAAACGACCGAACTGTTATATAATTACTATTATATAACATAGACGAACATCTTTAGTAAACGCTTTCACAATAATAATATTGTTATTCTTAGAAATCAATACAAATTTCACTAATATATTGAAGCCATATTTCCGCTCCAGGAACAATGAGACCCCCATCTCAGGGATTACAAATGATTATGCTTCAGAAGAACTGTAGCTATGTAGAAAAATAAAAACAATCTAATATAGTAGTATTTTGAAATAATGATTTGATACTGGCGGTGAACATGATCAAAAGGTTGAAATTGTTCTAAGTTAAAGTCAATATATTTTACGCGCTTCTGTTTATATATTCATAATTTTACCGATAAATTGGTATGTACTTTTGTAAAACTAAAATTATAGTTTAAAACTTTAATATATTAGTTAATAATTGTGAGACAAAAATAGGCTATTAAATATAAGATTGTGCTTAATATACTGTATAATTTTTTGCGTGATTTATGAGCAGCAATATATAGATAGCACCCACTATGTCATTTCTGTGTATATTTTAAAAACACACCTTTTATTTTGTATTACTGTCTAATATTTGACCTTCATGTAATGTTGCAAGTATGCTCTTATTTCTAATTACAATATGGTATACCATTTCAGACAAATCTTCAGAATCTTCGGGAATTTTAAAATAATCCAGCATTAATAGTATGAATTCTCCGACAAACGCAAATCACCAACAGCTGACGCGGCTTTGCCGTCTTCTGCTGCTCATTGCCGCCGCCTTCAACGCGGCTCTCGGTGAATCGGACACGAAGCGTCTCGCGGTCTCAATCATGGAGGAGGTCCCCGCCGGCGAGACGGTGGCCAACATCGTCCAGATGGCCGAGATAGTCCAGCAGGCGGGGTTCCCGGGCGCGGCCACCGCCTACGACGGGTTCAACTTCCAGTTCTTCAACTCGGAGAAGGCGGAGAAGTACTTCAACCTCAATCCGCGAACTGGACTGCTCACGATTCGTCAGCGGATTGACCGGGACAATCTCTGTCAGGTGAGGAGGATGCCTATGTATATATATATATATATATATATAAATTAACCGTAGCAGTATGAAGATGTAGTTGTTTGAAACTACTTAAGTGGAATTTTGTTGCAATGAGGAATAATTTAGAAAGATTTTCGTGTCATTTTGTTAAATTCATTTCCGCATGATTAATATTTTGGGATAAAACAATTTATTGTACTTGTGTATAAAATCTGTTTTGAAAGTGTGAAATCCGTAGTATGGCTTAAGTGAATTATTTTTAAATAAATAAAATATATTCAAGCAAGGCATATTTTTTCAATAAGTATGACAAAAAAAATCAAATTTTCAGTAGAACTTGTTTTGTTAAAACACATTATGTGGGTTTAAATGAGACAAGTATACTATTTAATAACCAAAGTGTTTGTTACTGTCAACTTGTATTATCAGGTATCATTAAAAGAATATATTTATCAAGAAACTATAAAATTGGTGACCTTGAAAAAATGATGCCTTTATTACATTTAACCATATGACCAATTAAATCGAATGCTTCTTATGATACGAAAATCTTTTAATTTAGCCAAAGTAGTAATCTTTCAAATATGAAATACTTAAATATTGACCTATACATTTAAAAATGAATGAAAAAATATGATATAAAAAAATTATAATTCTGAACATTGAAAAATATTTAAAAACTTTATGTATATAACACATCTTTAAATTACTGTCGATTAAAAATGGGTATACTTTGTATACTCCCCCCTCCCCCAACAAGTCGTTCTAATCTGATCTTTCGTTTGGCGTTTCTGCTGTTGTTAATATTAAACTACGTCATAAATGAATATATACGAAATATGAGGAAATTAATTTTTTTTGGTGGCATAAATTAAATAAATATAACCATATACAATTATTTATAACTCTGTACTAAAGAATATTAAAAAAACCATGAAAACATTCCTACTCTAAAGAAAGATCTATAATAAATCATGCTATTACATCACTATTCATGTTAGCCTTGACTTATTTAGATCATTATTATTCTTATTTTACTAAAGTCTATAAATACTGTCTGAATTTAACCATTTAAACATTTTTGGTTCAAATAAATCGAACAAATTATTAATATTATTACAACTAAATTAAACCAATAATACTAAACAAATATAATAATTATTAAAAAATTGAAAATAATACTCAAAATTATTAAAAATTATTGGCATATTCAACCACTGAAGTACATTCAAATTTTTTCCTTCTAGATAATAGCATATGTTTAATCGATATATTATCAATGTTTTTTACTGTCAAAATGCAATCAACATAAAGAGGATTGAATGAATGAAATTGAATTTTAGTAAAAGCTATAGTTAAAAAAAAGAAGATATTTAAAATGTACCAACTTGTATAAACATATTTTATATTAACATATTTCGTATTAACCAACACAAATATAAATCCACTAAAAATCTCAACTGTGGAGAAAAAAGAGTATTCATACGGTCAAAGCTTTTATCGAAAGCGTACAGATGCAAAATCATCTAATGCAAATCTAAAACATAAAAATTTAAGGGCAAGTCTTGCAAATATTGGAATAATTGATAACTGATATATGTATATATGTATATATATATACAAATTGTACTTATTTAAATCTCAGTGTCCATTCATTGGTTGCATTTTGCATTATGAATATTTAAAAATTATCATTTTATTATAATTATTTGACAATAATATTGAAGCAATCATAAAATATATATATATATATTTATTTAAATGTCTTAATCACACTGTAAAAATATGTAAAACTTAAATATTTATATTTTGATATTACTTCATTATATATATATATGTAAGTATATATTTCGAATTAGAATTATGCTATTCTTTAAGTAATTATGTCTCGAGGATTTGTCTATAGCACATTAGAGACATGTCGATGGAATTAAATATGTATTTTACAAATTGTATTTTCTTTAAAAAGGGCTAAATTTTATTTCAAAAGATTAACTCGATCTGCTTTTTCTTCCAGTGTTGTCAGTTCAGCTGCAAAACTATGTTAATTAAGCTGTATATAGTTGTTTATTTAGGGCTTTTTTTAAAATTTAAACCGATTTTTTGCAGATTAAGTTTTCGTGCACTATATCTTATGCATTAAAATATTATGATTTTAGTTTAACTGTTAATTAGATTATTTCGAAAATACTTTGAAAATAAAAAATGTATTCTGTCGGAAAATTGGTAAATTCATAAATATTTATAGCATAGTAAATTTAATATAACATACAACGTAAAATATATTTAATAATAAAATATATTTTTATGATTCTACAAAAAAGTCTGCATTTATACACGTTATTAAATTCCTTGACTAAATTATCAATATACAAAAAGGGAATTTTGACACTAATAGTAAAATTTTAGAACAATCATGTTTATATAACTATTTCTGCCTAACATTAGTCAAATAAACATATTTTTAGAGAAAATAACGTGCAACAATAGAGGAAAATAATCATGATGAATTCACAGAACAAAACCAAGAAGAGGAATTGCATTTTAATTATTCATAAAAATAGGCAAAAATAGCAGGTAAATCATAAAATAAAACTTGAGGAAATTAAAAGTTAACACTAATAAATAAAGCAGTACTTTAACCCAAAAAAATTGACGTATGTTAACAAAATGGCCGAATGGATCAAATGGCCGGTTTTTGGATGTTTAAGATGAATTTCTTTGACCCCGTTATAGATGACTCCATAGACTTTAAGTTAATTAGTTTTCTGCGACTTTTTTGTTTTCATTTCAAGGCAATAATTCCTACCTCTTCTATATAAGTAAGAAATATGTGCGCATATAAAAAAATAACACTTCAAATCACAGTTGTTGTTATATATTGGGAGGTAAATTGGAAATCGTCGGTTATTATAGTGAAATAATAAATAGCAGTCAATAAATTGCGCCGCTGAATTATCCAATATATTGGCACAGGGAATTAGTTAGTTGGGTGGTTAATAAATGCTTTCAGAGGGGATGAATATGGACGGTTTGTGATTCGGAGTTCATCAAGTTTTGCGATCAAGTTTCATATTCTAGTTCATCTTATTAAAAAAGAAAAGATATATCTCAAAAATGGTTAGACGCGCGATTTTTGCGTTTATCGACATCTTATCCTGAGTTGGTGAGGATATAACCTGGTGCAGTCGTTTACCGTTCGTCCATTGTTTCACTAAAGTAATGTCCTAAAGCGTTTCTGTTTTGGGGTGCCAAACATTCGGTATTTTCCAATTTTTTAAAATTAAGTTAAGTTATTATTATTATTGTATGTGTTAAGGTTTAATTAATTATAATTTAAAAAATTCTCCCTAGAAATTTTCCCTAATTTTCCCTAGAAAAAAGCCATTTTATTATATTAAGACAATGATGATCTTTTATTATTACTTGAATGTATAAATGACATATGTTATGGGTATGAATGAGAAATGACCTTTCACGGAATATGATAATTAAAAAGCAGACAATTTATATATATATATATACAATGTAAGTGGTTATAAGCTTATAAATGTCATATGATAAAATATAGAATATGGAATTGCGTTTTTTTGTTTAAAAGCTGTTAAAAATATAATTATTTAAAACAATCTATGTAATGCACTTGATAAATACAGTTGGGATAAGGACTATAATGTATAATGTAATGAATTAAATAAACCTTTTAAAACCCGATCATAAATGAATGATATAAATGATCAAATTAAATCAGAACTACCGATAGCTCTAGAGTTGTTATTTCGAGGCCATTATAGGAGGTCATTTGTAGGTAATTATAGAAGGCCGTTTAGATAAGATAAAGAATATTTTAAAATCAATCGATATTACTGTGTTTTGGGGGAAGCTATTGTGATCTAGGTTTTTCTATTTATTTTTAAATATACAATATGTTAAAATTTTTACATTTTATGCATTTTAACTATTTTACTTATTTTGTAATAAGTAAACTAAACTAAATAATCGGCTCTATATTAATAATTATAAACAGCTATACTTCTGTAATCCATAGTAATTTGTGTAAAAATCAAAAGATTTAAATGTTCACAGTTTAACTAATTTATATAATATGGATATAGTTCGGAAAGAACTACATCGTTATTGTAATTTATTAAAAAAACAAACCCTGTCCTCAACATAACTCCTCCAGTCGATCGACACCTGCTGCCCCAAGCGGATGGCAGGTCAGTGCTACCTCGAGTTGAACATTCGCTCCAACGACGAGTACCGCGAGATCGTCACCCTCCGGGTGGCCGTCAAGGACGTCAACGACAACCGGCCCCACTGGCTCCAGGACGAGCTGGTCCTCGAGTTCTCCGAGAGCGCCGAAGTGGGCGAGACGCGCGGCATCCCGGTCGCCCGGGACGACGACGCGGGGGTCTACACGGGCGGCCTGCGCTATGAACTGCGCCCGGCGGTGCAGGACCAGTTCCAGCTGGAGGTGATCAGTGGTGGTGGGGGGGTTGGTGGGAGTCACCTGGAGGCGTTGGAGGTCAAGGACGAGGTGAGACTCTTTCCAATTATCGGTAGAGTATAGTAAAAGTAGCTATGAGACAAATATGGGCAAAACATTCGTTAGACAATCCTATTATCATGGAGCTAAATGCTAATTCCGATATTTAAACGATATCAACTTTCATATATTACCTAAGCAAAACTCAGAACATATGGCATATCATATCAGTATAGTTGTTCTATACCGATAGTTTAATAATAAATAGTTTGTCATAATAATAACAATACCAGCCTACAGCTGTCCTTTCGTATATTAAAAAAATCTCAACCGGAGGGTGTCTACAGCATTGATACATTGATGTATTACAGCTCTGTATCGTATATATCATTTTGTATTTATCGATTGTATTGTAAGGTGTTTTTTTTGTATTGATTGGATGTACCAGATCCGGTTGAATATGGTTAGTGTTTCGGAAAACAAGAGGTTGAGGACATTTAGGACTAGGTTACCCTGCCCTGTCATATTGGTTAAGAGTTGAACATAAATTGAAAATAGTTTCCCAAGTGAACTTTAATATTTTAAACATTTGGAATTGATTCTGCCCGGTGTTATGATACGTGTCTATTTATATGTATTTTCTGTAAAGTACAAATTTTAAAACAGGACGCACAAAAATTATCATTTTTAGTTTGCAATATAAATACAAAGATGAAAAATGTAAACAATAATAAAAAAGAATACCGTTTTTTTCATAATCATACTCAATAATTTATACAGGTTGAACAATACTTTCAATTTTATAAATTTAATCTTATCAGATCGAATATAAAATATAAATAATACAAGTCATTACTTCAAATCGACGTCATAACAATAACTTTAACGTGACGTCATAACACTAACTTTAACCTGATGTTTTAACAATAACATCGACATTTAACAAAAAATATCGACATTGTATCAATAATTTAAAATCGCCGTAATGGCTAAAACTTCAAATCGACGTCATAACAACAACTTCAAATCGATGTCGTAACAATAACGTCAATCAACATGACCATGACGTCATAACTGTAACGTTAACATGACGTTCTACACTAACTACAATTTTCATTTTTTTATAAACATAAAACAGATAATTTTTGAGAAGTCTGACAATTTTAATGAATTCTGTTGAGTTAGATCGTCACTGACAACATTTTTATAAAGTATATATATTACTCCACCCCTCTTTCAACACCGTTGGGGGTTCTACTGTCAAAGTTAGTAGCGTCGTGATTGTATAGCTTCTCTCATTTTTCAATCTATTGAACTCTACAGTTACATTTCAATACTGCTATTTTATTTGCAGATTTAATTTAATTATTTTAATGTCAAAAACCATTAAATTAGTTAAAATATGATTTAATCTATATTATAGGAATTGTTGAAGTTTTGCATAAATTAGTTTTACTGAAATTATCACGGAAAATTTGAAAATGGTTTAAAAACATCGTTGGATTTTTATTGATTTCTATTGATTCCTATTGATTCCTATAATTGGTTCCTAAATATATATTATTTCAGATAAATTGTCAAAATCCTTTAAAAAGATTTTAAACAAAATTTTAAATAAAAAATAGAATTGTTTTAAAACACATTATCAAATATATTTTTATCAATTATAATATGTCGCGCCAATAATAATAAAAAATCGTACTAAATTTAATTAACAATATTTTTTTTGTAAAGGAAACAAATTAATTAAGAAATAAATGCCTCTGTGAATTTCAATGTTATCAATAAAAATCCCGAGTAACAAATATTTATGCAATTCCGTTCTTACAATTTAATAATTTTCTCATATTTATATTAAACTCAATAATGCATAAAGCAGTTTTTGATCAAATAAATATACTTTAAGAAATCAAAATTATTTATGAATACAATTACATTCCGGTAAAGCAGTAAAATTGAATCTACTGGTCTGAGTATTTTCAATCGTCGAAATTTTTGTTCAACCTTGCTCGTATGTATATCTACCATCATATCGTTTAAACACATTAATATAAATTTGAAGAGTTGTAAATTGAGTTATAATGAGTTTTGATTGATTTCCTTTTTCCCTACTTTAAAATGTTCACCCTATAACACTAGGTATTTAGTTGTACAATACTATACAATATACTCACATAGCAACATTCAACACCGTAATTCTATTAAATTGTTATCATGCCACGGCTACTCTATATAATATTACACTAAAAAATATTGTAGAGTTTGTAAAAAGTTGAGGAAAACCTTTATTGCTAAATAAAATTGGAGAACCAACCGTTTTCCCCAACAAATGGAAACGATCTAATAGATTCTAAAAGGGGTCAATTATTGATATACACCTCATGAATTTCTTCTCCTCGTCACACATATCCGGCCTCTCACTCTCCCTACCTCCTCCCTCTCCTTCTCGTTTTTCTGCTTTTGCGATTTGTTGATGTTTATTTGATATTATATATATATATATCGTTGTCGATAATAGAAAATCCAGATGACTTGCTATACATGCTTTTGCCGCAGACAGACACTGCAAACAGTATTCGGGAGCAAATTTATCATGTTTTATTATCGTGTGTACTTACATTTTCAAATAAAATAAAATGCCAGTCTCCCGAAAGATTACATGTAAATAATAAACATGAAAGTCGACACAAACGAGTAATTGCTGGTTATCGTATTTTACTATTTAGTTGTAAATTTTAAAATGTATATACTGTACACGGCGTTTTATGGTCTTGTGCGTCATACGCTACAAATTTATTTAACTGATTTTCTGCCAAAACTTTCCTCTGAACAGTAAATTACAGAAAGGACATAAAATGACAATAATATACCATTGCAAAAATTGAGGTAAAAATAATATAAATCTGTTCAATTCGGTGGAACACTTGTATCGAATACAATTTCACCATCTAAACATACAGTTCACTACTTCCCTTAGCCTTTGATGTGGTCATAAATGTATAAAATATCAGAAACGATAAATTATTTCCTCGAAATTAAATCCAATAGAACAGCAATCTGTAACCCTTTAAAAAATTGTCATGTATCGATAATAAATATTTTTCACAGTTTTTGTTGTTGAAAAATAGGTGTTACGTGGCTTGTTTTCTGTGACATTAATAGTTGATGTTCTTTTGAAAACAAAATGTTTGCGTTATTTTCTAATAGTTTTGTATACAATTTAATCATAAAAAGTACTTCTTTAAGTATCTTGTTAAAATTCATCATTTACTGCAATAATGTTATTTTAATCTAAATTTAAATTTAATAATTTTTACAAATATTTGCTTATTTTTAATGCAAATTTTCGTTCTTTTACTATATATGTATGTATGAAATAGTGCCTACAAATATTTAAATCCATGTTAAGTTTTAACAGTTGTCGTTTAATAAATACATATTTTTCAAATGATAAAATAGTATGTTATATAGATTAAATGTCATAATCAAATTATTTTAATATTAAAAGGTATTTTGATCAAGAAACTGTATGATTATATGTCTCACTAAAAAAATATATTAATGAAAAAGATATAATCGTGTTTTTTGGACAAATCATAACATTACAATTGTTACACCACATAACCAATTTAAATCAAAAAATGTCACAGAATGTCACTGAATGTCACAGAATGTCACAGAATGTCACAGAATGTCACAGAATGTTACCCTTACCATTAACTAAGCTTGATCATTTTACATCAATGAATGAACGTTTTAAAATGACAAACTCTTAAAAATGTCATTTTGGTAATTCTCGGCAGTTCATTTTGTTTTCTAATCCAAACTGTTTTAGTTTTATTATCTGCGTATTCCACTATTTTGACTCTTGTAGCTACATTTATCTAATTTCTATGGATTCCTGGAACACTTGCAGCTGTTGTGATTGTCGTTTGGTCACTTGGATTCCTCGGTTCTTTTTTTTTAGGAAATGGAGTTAAAACAAACTATGCTAAACTAAATATTTATATTAAAAATGTATATTATCAAATTTCATAAACTATTTGTTAATATCGGCACGTATTACATCATTACAAGCTAGGAGTCATGTAACATATAGGGTATTGGTATTGAAAAGGCGCTGTACGTTATTATTTTACTTTATTAGTATTAACTTTTATTATACAATGAATTAATTACATCTATGTATTTGTTCTATATGAATATTGCTTTTATTATATTTTAATTGAATTGTTTAGTCTAAATGTCCAGTAATTAAATCAATGTAGATTTTAATTACAATTTCAGTATAATTATTCCCAAATGTAAGTAATCAATTACTGATCAAATATTGTTATCCATTGCCAAAACAACACGTTTACTATTACGATTATTATTACAAAAACTGTGTATATATATTTTAATAGAATATACAAAAATTGAAAAAGCAGCCTAGTTATTTTATGTTTAGTATTTTTGAATTTTTTTTAAAACAGGAAAATATAGCAACAGTGAGTTTCCATTAAGAATTAAGAATTTGTCAAGTTTATTAGACTTTTTACACATTTATAGACTTTATTTTAATTAATCCAAGTTTAATGGATAAAATGTTATATATTAATACATGCATTTTGACTTACAATCAATTGTAAACCTTGAAAACACATGATACAAGGATTTATTTTATCTTACGTTAAACATCTTTCTTTGTTAAATAAATTGTTTAAATTTGTTTAAAAAGTACAATATGTGTATTGAAAGACAAATAATAAATGTCAGAAATATTAATAATAAAAATACACCATAGATAAAATGCCGTTTATTATTGGACTATAAATGGATCAACTAAACAAAAAGCCTCTTATTAACGGCAGTCCGTGAATTTTTATTTTACTATGCATGTTTACTTGATCAGTTGTAATCATATAATGATTTCAGAAGGCGAATTATTGCAATAATTATACATATATTACAGAAATCACAATATTTTCAATAAATACAATTTAGAGGAAAATCAATTAATTATTGAAAACATAAAATCGATAGTTTTTTAAGTTAAATTACAGACATCTAAATGTAAGTCTGTTATTAATTCAATAAAAAAATTGAATCGCCGAATTTTAAAGAGGATACGATTTTAAATTTTGAATAAAAATATTTGCCAAACTTTTCAGTGTTTGTTTAATTAAATCGATCTAAAACTTTGAGTTTATTCGTAACCTGCAGCGAGCACCATGAGTTTAATAAGTTAGGGAAATGATCAGAGAAACCTTTGATTATATTAAAATATCTCAATTCAGTATAGGAAGATATCGTTCTAAATTAGAAGTAATGAAACAATTTCCGAACGTATGACGCATATAATTCAGGTTATAACAAACACCTCCGAATATTATATAGAGATAGCTGTGGAGGCTGGCATGAGTGAAATTACTATTTAATAACAATGTAAAACTTACATTTTACATACTGATTAGCAAGAACAGGCACAGTTTTAATTATAATTAAGCTATATAAGTTGATTGTTATTTTAAAAACATAATCCCTACTGTGATGTCGCTTTATTGTTTGTTGTCGGGAAGTCTTCCATCTGCTTCGCCTTCGCGCTCTATCCCGCAGTTTTTAGAAACTGATATGATATACTGATTCATTTGTTTATCTGTTTAATATTTTGGAGTCAATCTCATACAAATAATGCATTGATAATGTTAATGCAGTATAATATATAGATATAATATAGATAATGTTATAAATATCGTATTGAGTGTTAAACATAAACATCTTAATAAATTGAAATAAAATATAATTTGATTTTATCAAAATAACATTTTAGTAACATAATTTGTTTTCGAAGTAGACTAGATAAAAACAGTATTTTATAAAAATTGAGTATCAACTTACGAGATCATGCATAAGTTACATAATTTTTCATTTGTATTTTATAAATAATAAAGTTGAAATTTTGTTGTAGCTGAAATGCAGAATTTTTAATTTGAAACATGTGCATATTATCTCCTGAATATTTTATGACAAAAAGATGAGTAGATTTTCAAAAAGGCCTTTGTTAACTAGGAATATTGAAATTTCTTTTAAAAGTGAAATTTAATGAACACTATCAATTTCAAAGTCTACAAATGAATTAAAAAGATTTCTATAGAATTTATTTAACATTTGAGAAGATTAAATAACATTGCACTTTTTATCAGAATTTGTTCAAAATCACCAAAAATAGGAAAAGAATATTATTGCATTTTTATATCAAACAATACAACTTTTTTTCATAGTTAAAAAAACATTCGTATTTCTCTATTAATTGGAATATATAATTCGAATGTGGACAGTGTTGAAGATGCCATTTTTATATATATAACAAGGGTTCAATTTCTACATAACATCATCAAATGAATGATCTTGCAAATATAAATGTACGTATTGTTTTCGTATTGAGCAGATTCCTAAATACTTGTTTTGCATTTGTCGCTTTAATTCGAGCAGCTTTAATTTTTTATTAACAATTTGAGTATTTCCATTTTTTAACAGGTTAAATTATTTATTAGATAATTATTATGTGTTAACATTTTATTTCTGCACAATAAAAGTTATCATAAATCTATACAAACACTATTAAGTACTTTATTAAAGTATAACAGGGTGAAAATAACACATGACTAATACAATTTATAGGCACAAACATTTTGTAATTTTTATTTCTACATGAATAGTGTTTTCATAGGATTAATATATTTTTAGAATATATTCTCATAAATAATTACATTTACATTCAAGTACAACAGACATCAGTAATCTTAGACAACCTTGGTTAACTATACATATTGTATATATACGAGTATATAACTACTGAAATGGTGTTCGCTTAATTTAATCAATTTTAATACATAACACGAGCTAGCTGCATGTCACGATTTCTATTTATTTCGCTTTTCAATATTTGCATAATATTTAGGTGTTATGCGGGTTTTTATTAGTGCATTTTCAAGAAAACAGAAAGCAATAATGCACGTATGCTTCTGAGACAACTGGTATATATTTAAGTCTGCATTCCTGGGGTAAAAATTTGCAACTTATCTTTTGAATATAAAATTAATATAAAACATGCTTTTGCTGGGAAGTTTTCATTTTATTATAGCAAAATACAACTATTAACTTTTTATTAAACTGAGCATAATTTAAACATTATGAAGTGAAAATAAATAACCTTTTAAGCGTATAACTATCATGTAGTACAAGCGTGACGTCATATAATTAGTCAGATAGACAAATAAAAATAGTGAAATCACTAATTCCATTCACTATTATACACTCTCTACAAAATCATGTTTGTATACACATATACCATCTCTATAATATATATATATAATATCAAGAGAATATATTTTTATACCCTTCTTCCTATGTACATACATTAATATTCTGTAACCTGGAAAACATTCATATTTATATTAGTGTCAAAAACATAATAACCTTTGCTTTGTTACTTTTCCCCTTCCCTCTCTAACAGGTTCGTCTGAAATTGATAAAAAAACTAGACCGTGAGAAGCAGTCGTCCTATCATTTCCTCCTGACGGCCTTTGATGGTGGGAGGGGCCGTCTAGGCGGTCACAATCAGACAATTCCACTCCGAATCTTGGTCACCGATGCCAACGATCATGCCCCGGTCTTTGAGATGAAGGTCTATACTGTCGATGTCCTGGAGAATGAGGCTATCTATACTCGAGTTTTACAGGTTACTATCTATAATATATACGCATATAGAGGCACGCAACCACACTTTTTTCAAAGTGTGGTCTTAGTTTCCTAGGGGGCCAAATAATTTCTTTAAATCCATAGATGTAACTACATCTAAAGTGATTCATACATTATAGTAAAAGTTTCAATTGATTTGCATAGGGACGTAATATTCTCAAGTTGCGGGGTCTTCAGGCCCCTTAAAAACTCCTCTGGGATGTGCCTCGGATATATAAATAATTAATTTCAGAATTTATTTGAAATGATCTTCTGATAAATATTGGCAAGTTGCGTAACACTTGAAATATAGGTGCTATAGAAAAGAAACACGAAACTTGTACAACATGCAACATATTATACAATTATACAAAATCTATAGTATCGCAAAAAATATGTATATATGTATACATATATATATATTTTTAACATGTGGATAATTATTATACCTATTTCTCTGACAACTTTCTTACTGTAGTGCATTAAGGGTATAAATTTAAAAAATATTTTAGCAAATAGGGACATGATTAATTAAGAAAATAGGAATATGGGGTTTAGTAGCAAAAACTTCACTACCCATCTTTGTGGGGATAATACATTGTTATCTATAAAAGAAAATTTTGAATAAAATTATTTTTTCGAAAATGAAAAAAATAAGTATTTTGATGCATGAACATTTTTTTGTTATGAAAAAGTATTTTTTAAGAAAAGCATTTGTCTAATAGACTGTTATCGAAGTCAGTAGTATAGGAAGGGTATATTTTGCTCAACATTTGACCATACCCCCCATTTTTTAAAAAACATGATTTTCAGACTCAACGTTCAAATTAATCAATTTTGTTTTTGATTTTTGACTTACAGTCTGAAAATCATATTTTTTTAAAATAGGGGGAAGAGGGGTATGGTCAAAGGTCCAAGTTCAAAAGGTTAAGTGATGGGGCAGAATCGACCCTTTCTATACTACTGAAGTCTTCTTTTTTTTACAATTCTAACAAAATAAGAGAAATGGAAGCTCCTTAAAGGCAGATAATAAACATAATTAGACATTGGTTGCATTAAATAGCATTAAATAGTTGTTAACCTATTTTGTTGAATGCGATTTGTGATTTTAGTAATTGATTAAATTAATTATTTGTTATTTTAATAAAAACGAGTTGAGATATTAAAAATGCGATGAAACATGATATGAAAAGTAATTATTTAAGTAAACAATGAACTAAATTAAAAAAAATTAATTCATAAATAAAGCAACATTTTCTAAATTAAATATCGAATAGTTTTAAAGTTTTTTTAAAAGCTAAATTTTTAAACATTGCTGAAATTTACTCATAAATTAAATTTATAAATTATAGAATGACGAATTCAAAAAAAAATAGTATAAAACATTTTCAATGACAAGCCGTGACCACCATCAGATAAATAGAAATAAAGACATATGTTAAGCCATAAATATTAATACATGTTAAACATAAATTAATTTATATATTTAAATTTAGAACTAAATTTCGGGAATTAATATTTTAAATGATTAATATTAGCTGCATAATTTCCCAGTTCATTTTTATTAAACTGGGTAACGCATTACTATAAAAAAAATCTAAAATTCTTGTTCCCCCTTGAACTACAGGTACATGCGGTAGATGTCGACCAGGGGGTCAACTCCCAGATTGAGTACAGCTTCAGTACTCTCACCAAACCGGAATTTCGCCGACTGTTCTCCATCGACTCAACTACCGGCATTATCCGAGTCCAGTGGGAAATTGACTACGAAAAGTATAAGGCAGTGAGTTGAGTTACTTACACTCCACTCCTCCATTTTGGTTTCATTAGGAAAAGTATGGGTGCCACGTTATAGTCTGCCATTTTTCTTAATTCGCTTCGTCCATGCGCAACCGTATGGTTGATTTACTTTAATACATAAGAAGAAATACTGTAATTTATTTTAGAAACGGATTTTGCAGTTAGATTGTAAGCGCGCGAGTAATCTGCTGACTAGTTATATGGGGCTGTGTTTTGCCGAATTATTTAGCGGAAATGATCGCCACAATACGCAAGACCAAAGAAGGCAATTTCCGGCGTGGCTCGAAGAGTGTTAAAGTCGAGCGGGATCACATATCTCCACTTAAATTGGAGCAATTATAGAAATTCTATTACTATTTTATACTACTGCGGTGTAATTAGATATCATATAAAAGTTTACAATCGATTAATGAATGTATAATAAATTAGAATTGCTTGTTGACATATTTGGGGTATATGCTAATATCCATCTTTTAAAAATGGTGCACATATTGACATATAATAACACATATAATTATACAATATTTTATATAAAATGAAAGTTTTATTAAATCACCAAAAATCAAAGTCGTTTTCTGGATTCAGCTTTTTCGTCAATAAAACTATATCAACAAGACAAATTAGGGGACACATTTCAATCAGTCGGCATCTACTTACGCATGCATTCTCTATTCAGTGTCCGCAAATAATTAATAAGTTGAAGTTATGAAGGTATAGTGGCTCCCAGATATATGCAACCTGGAGATATAAAAATGGTACAATATGTACATATTATGTAGTCTATATCAAGTTTGATAGTAACCTATTAAACTTGCATAGCTCTATGTGTGCAGTGTATTACTGAAATGGTGAATATTAATTATGATTTTGCAATAGAAAATAATTTGAATAATATCTTTAGATTTTCTGGATTGTAACGGCCATGTTTGTGATACATTTTATTTGATTATAGAATGGAATATATAATGGAATTTATAACATTGTTTACATATTATTTATATATTTAATATTTACATTATTTATTTCCATGGATTGCACTGTCGTGAAAATCTTTTTAATTATGTTTAACAAAAAGTGATTATTTAATATAGTAATATATAAAACGCACACTCCATTGTCATTTAGATATGACAACAAAGTTAAATTATAATAATCAGAGCACGTTAGAACTCCTCCATGATATTCGTATTTAATTTATTTTATGAAGAATTTTTAATATTTTCAATTCATGCCTTATACAAAAAATGGTGGCAACCTGTGGCGAACCTAGGTGGAGGCTAATCCGGTGCACCCTTTTCCTTGAGGTAATCCGGTGCACCCTTTTCCTTGAGGTAATGCGGTGCACCCTGCTGATTCCATAGTGGCCATCTTGGGGGCACAACCAGACAATGTCACAATAATTGCCAGCAATAAGTAAAGAAGACGAAACAAAATAGAAAACCAAAAATCTAACAATCCACCCATTCACTTCAGATCCAGTTGACGGTGGAGGCGAGCGACACCGGCGCCTTCCCCCGCAAGGGGAGCTGCCTCGTCAAGATCTCCGTGATCGACCGGAACGACCACGCTCCCGAGATCCGCTTTGAGCCGCCCGGTCAGGCGCCGGGCCACAACGCCTTCCCCCCGCGAGTGGTGGAGGGCGATCCCCCGGACCTGCTGGTGGCGGTGTTCACGGCTGAGGACGCCGACAGCGGGGACAACGGACAGGTGGTCTGTCGGCTGGGTGGCCCGGGTGGTGGGGGGAGGAAGGGGGGCCGCCGGGGTGGAGGTGGAGGTGGCGGCGGCGGCGGTGGTGACAGGGGGAAGCAGTACTTCAACCTGGAGAGGATGATGCTGCCCTTTACCAACATGTGAGACAAGCTTGGAAGTTAATGTGTTACCCGAATGAAGGAAAGTTCGAACCTATGGAAATCTAAATGTTAATAAAAAACATTGTTAAAATTAGACAGATTAAAAGATTGAAATTCGGATGTCTTAATTATGTACCATTTTAATATTTTACATATTTACAAATATTTACCAAGTGTGTCTTTTCTCCACCAAATAATTAAAAAAAGGATATTACGGTTTTGTTTTTATTGCAGTTCATGCATTTAGCTCTCCCATAGAAAAATGACTCATGTGATTGCTAACAAATTGACATGCCACAAATAGCATTATGTATATTATATAGTTATTATTGGTATACTTACTATTAAATAGTTATGTAGAAATTACATAGGATCATTTAGCATTTAGTATTTAAAATTTCTGAAGAATTTATCAATAGTCCAGCCATTGCATGATGTCCAAACATAGTCGAAAATATGTAGCCTACTTTTCATTTTCCACACAAATTTTTTATTTATTTTTAAAATTCAAATGTTTAGAAAAACGTACATTTTTATTGACTATACGGTAGAACAAATTCTTGAAACAAAATAATAAAAATACAATGTATTTTTGATAATGAAATAAAATGGGTAAGGGGGGGGGGGGGGTCGGGGCCATAATCAGAAACCCCCGACCGGATAGATTTATATCGACACATTTGTAGGTGTAGATACCGATGATAATAATATATACAGTAAATTATAAACGACTATGTACGCCTATAAGAGTTGTCGATCTGCAACATGTCTGCAACAATTATTAAACATGCACAATTTTAGTTGTCACATGACTTTGCTGAAATAGTTATAGTTGGTGTCGATAGTGTCCCAAGACGAAGACTAAATTATTTTAATTGACAGCAAAATCTTAATGTAGTAAATTAATTTTAAACATGATCAATGCTTAGTTTCTTAGAATCGCAGCTGATAATATTTTATAATATATTAATAATATAATGCCTTTTCAAGATACGGTTTAAAATAAGTTGTTAGCTTAAAAATAGTTGTTATTAAAACAAATTAAATATTGAATGTTGAGACAACGTTTTATTCTTTTGTAATTGAAGTATCGTAACTCATTCACTCATATATAACCCGCGTGTTATATTTTTATACAGTATATAATTCGTGTAATTAGTGTAATTAGCTTAAAAGAAACATGAATTGCCGAATGAAATATTACATTTATATAGTGAACACATAAGTGATTATGCATCATTAAAATATTTATAATTCAATAACTGAGAACTAATTATTTTTATACAATATATTACGTAATCCAAAATCGACAAATATTTTAGCTGACGTTACATAGCATACTTCATTTTCGTTTGAAAAACGATGCAATTTAATAGCTTATATTATATTATTGTGTTATAATAAATTTAAAATAGATACCCAACATTTTTATACTGCAGACAATATTTAATATTATATTTATTATATTTTATAAACCGCACCAGGTATCAAACAAACATGATGCCGTTGAATAATCATTACTGTTTTTTCTACATATATGTACATAATATGTAACCATAAATTTAAGGATTCTCCCATTAACGGCTCCTTTACGATATGTTTACTAAGGCTTGTGTGGGAGACTTTCAAACACCTTTCATGAGGAAAAATATAAAAGTTTACATTATTACAAAACCATTGACGGCTCACAAAGGGTATACATGACAGGCTACAGCATCGGCATTGACAAACTTACTTTATCATTATAATATTCTGGTTCTATTTTTCACTCTCACTCTCTCTCTCTCTCTCTCTCTCTCCCACTCTCCCACTCTCTCTCTCTCTCTCTCTCTCTCTCTCTCTCTCTCCCACTCTCACACTCTCTCTCTCTCTCTCT
>JAUZND010002099.1:0-13070 GCA_034780555.1 Coelogynopora nodosa
CTATCATTTGTTGTGTGTATATCGGATGTTCTGTGAACAGTGTCAAATTTATGAATTGTGTCATTAACAAAGAAAGTTGGATAGTTATTCATTTTAAACTTAGTAACAATTGTATTCCTCGAATACAATTAATTATCTAGATTGGAAGATCTGCGTTTAGCTCTGTTGAGTTCACCTAATAAAGTAGCATGCTTAATATTATCTGGTATGAAAGAATTATACAGAAGAATGCAGGCACTGTGTATGGGTTGCTAAAAAAGAAAGAAAACTACTATTTGGCAATTCAATAGTAAATTGAATATTTTCATTAATACTGTTAGCACAAGATAAAATAGAGTCTGCACTTAGATCAAATAACAAAAATATCGTCAATATAACGCTTCCACTGAATACAAGGGGAATTTAATTTGGAGAGAATGTAAGATTCAGTAAAGTTTATATATATGATAGTGTACATATCAACAAATGATAGTCGTGTATACATAAATCTATGAATTATATTATATTGCCTTACATTGATGAAAGCTTTATGCGTAAGTGTTATAATGTTCTTTCCAACACACAATTACACAACAACATTAAGTTTTATTTTAAATCAGGACTATCTCTCAGAAAACTTTTTCAGCCAACAAAAGAAAAACCTACTTGTCCAGCTTCATGTTATTTTTGTAAAACTTCGAATGTTTCTAATATCTGTTTTTTAAATAATGTTATCTATAAAGTTACATATAATTTTTGTAATTAAAGTCTACGTAGGCCAGACACATAGATTAATAAAAACTCGTCTCTCTGAACACATGAAATACTCAAATTCTGCTATTTTTAGGCATTTTACTGATATTCACAATAGCACATTCAATTTTGAATGGAGTATAGTACTACATAGCAACCTTCCCTGTAGAAATTAAGCGCGAGATAACGGAATCTTTATATACTAGAAATTGTAAAGATGACCTGATCAACGGCTGCGTAGGTTTATACACTATTAGCTTCATTTAACAATTGACGGTCTCTCTTTTTCTTCTTTACTCTGTACCAAAAATCCTTTTTTTGTGTTTTTCATCTCCTTATATAACTCACACTTTGTGCTTATAGTATCTTTCGCACAGAAATATATTTTTATCTTAATAATAAGTTAGTGTATTTGACCTTTTGTATGATCTCTGTATGATAAGGTGTATAATATATTGTCTTTCTCACTGAGACTGTTTTATTCCCCTGTTGAAGCCGTAATGGCGAAACGTCAGACCACCTATTAATAAAATGTATCTGAAGAAGTTTTTGTTTTTTGTCTTTTTTATAATAGATAAAATTTTTCACAGATTTAGCATCAAATTCACTTTGGGTATGGAATATTGTAGAGTGACAATCTCGGCGTCAAAGTGTAGGTCTCGACATATCACAAAAAACTTCATATTTGATACGTCGAGACCTACATTTTGAAACCAAGATTGTCTCTCTACGATATTTCGTTCCAAAGTGAATCTTATGCTGACTTTGTGGAAAAGGTTATATATGTAACATTTGTAGTAAAAATGTTTACAGTTATGTTTAATCCTCTCAGAAATTTAATGATTTTGGAGCGACTGCGAACATTATATAATTAGTTATTAATAATTAAAGACTGTTCAAAATTGTTTTTCTAACTTGTACAAAGAATATACCAAATATATACTGCGATTTTCAAAGGAATGAGTATTTTTAAAAAGTAATCGCAATTGGTAATATCACATCTAATATTCAGCCTAATACAAACAAACCTTGCAAAATATTTTTGTACCCTTTCGATATTATTATATCTGTATTTGATTAGACGAAGCGATCATATTGAAGTAAAACACTCTATGGTATGCCTCATAAAATAGCAATAGTAAAAAATAAGTGACAATACGCTATTAGAATATAAAGATTTTAAAATAAGCACAGTGTTGATGATGATTATTTCCTTTGGTGCATGGCAAGACAGAAGTGTACACATCACGATGAGGGCTCTTTTCCTAGCTTCAAAGCAACACTGAGTGCACTCCAGGACCCACTGAAGTTTCAAATTACAAATATGTTATTTGTACCTATCCTTCCATATGTTGCAACCGAAATGGACACAATATTTACATCTATGATTAACTTTCAGGATGTCTTGAAGCAAAAGAATGCCGTGCCAGGGACATTGTGGTCTGATGAAGGGGTGTTTGCAATCGCCAAGGAAATCCAGCTGTTGAAACCAAATCAGTTTGGTAACATATTTCTTGGAATGAAACTATTTCACATGGAGAAGATTGTCATCGCTTTCCTTTGATTAAGACTGAAGTCTTTGGCAAGCTTGTTGTAGAGAATAGTGTCATGACAGGAGGTCACTATTACAAATGCAAGGAAGCAACGAGTCTTGTATGAGATGTGATGATAGTTCTTATGTTTGATAAGTTTCAACTTGACCAGGACAGTACCAGTTGTGAATTAGACCAGCAAACGGACACAATGGAAATTAAGATGCAGCAGGCTATATATGTTGACTGTACAAAGTTCAGAGAGATTTAGGAAGATAGCAAGATCTTACATGCAGACTTGAAGAAGTCTTTCATAGAATGGAAAGAAACGGCATGGAATGAGTATGGTGAGGTATTATAGAACTTGTTTATGGATGAGCTGTAACCTGTCTTGAGAGATCTTACATACTCTATTTGGCAAGACGATTGGCATCTGTTCATTTCAGCTGTGCGGAGGTGCATGTATTTGTTCTTCGGGTTTAGCCGGACAAACTATAGCAGATGATGTGCGTTGTTCCTTGAAGATTGCCTGCACATACAAAGGATGTTTCCGGGTATAGCTACAGATACTTTGCAGATGGTGGATGGGTTATATGGCGGAACTTTATAACTCCGTCTGTAAATAACTATACAGACGGAGCGGGTCATAATTGACCCATAATGGAATACATCACAGGAGCATATTGCTGTTTCTATTCTCCACTATAAAGTATTTGGGTCCTCCCATTTTTAGTAAGACAATGACACGTGACAGAATCAAATCAATTATGCAACATATATATGCGCTTTGATATAATGGCAACACGACGACAACGTTTACATAATGATAGATTCTGTGTTATTTCCCAAACATAGGACGCTTTCATGACAAACTGCCAACGATGCTATGTTCCAAACTGTGACTTGACTATTGAATTGATGAAGAGTTGTTTCCATGTAAAAATCGTTGTCCCTTTACACAATACATTTAATCAAAACCGATAAATCTGGAATAAAATTCTGGTTGTTAGAAAATGTAAAAAAAAATGTTTTCAATGCTCTCCCTTACTTGTGAAAAGATCCCACACGTAACACTGTTACTTCAGTGCCTAGAACTGTTACAACCAATCTATAATTTGGGCTACAACGTCAAAACGGACAACTATTTCACCAGTGAAAAGTTGGCCATCAGTCTGAAAAACAAACAAACCTCGTTACTCGGAACTATACGTCGACAACGGAGAGAAGTTCCAAAATGTGACGATATTCTGAAAGACAACCCTCTCGTCACATCTCTAAGTTATCGCAATTAAGATGACACTACCTTGATTGCATATAAAGCAAAGCAGTCAAGGGTTATGTATCTGCTGAGTACTCTTCACAAAACGGTATCAATCAATGCTTAGCATAAGAAGAAACTTCCAGAAACCATGCAGAATTATAATTGTACTAATATTGGAGTTGATACGCTAGATTAGATGGTAAGGTATCATACTTCAAAGTCAGGAACTCGACGTTGGCCAATATCGGTTTTTTTCAATTGTTTAGATTTGGCAGCAATAAATGCGTAAATATTGTTTAGAGGGGTAACAGGATAAAGACTTTCACGACGAGGTTTTGATACTACAACTCATTACGAAACTGTACGAATTCGATGCCGTAGCAGTTCAGCCTTCTCTTCCTCCAGATGCAAACCTATAAATACTGCCTCGTAAAAATATATCGTCGGCAATTTGTTATAATTGTAAAAAGGTGTGATGCGGAAAACACACACTTTATAAAAAAGGTGGCTTTTAAATGCACTTCATGCAACGCATGACTAAAAACACACTACTCAATTGTAATTTTGACTATTTTATTATTGCTATTTGCATACTACTTATATCACACAGATACTACTATTATAATATTTTCTAATTAATTACTGGAATTTAATGTTCTATTCATTCTGTTCTATCATTATGTACGATATATTTGTTAACTATAGTTAATTAATCGTTTAATTACCTTTATAAATTTTTACGTATCATTTTTAAACCGTCCGACTTTTTAGGATGTGCGTTTTTTTAGTCTTTCTAGTGTTAATACCAGAGGCTTTTTGACTGTTTAACTGAAATGTTAATGATTGTATAGAGTAATTCCTACTGTAAGCCTGTTGCTTTTCCTAAAATAATAATTAATTAGATAGGTAATTTATTTTAAAATTCATCAGTCCTATCTCAATAATTTAGACCCTGAAATTTCCTGTTAAGTAGCTATTTACATTTAAATTTAAATGCAAGGCCTTAATATATAAATCACGAACAAACTTACTACATTGAATGCCAATTAATATATGTTGTATAATATAATATAATGTACACAATTCAACTTCGCTTCGTGCATTCAACTGCATTCATAATCGTATGTATTATACAAACATAATACGTTCATTAGTAATAGTATATATGTATAATAGGCAAATATGTGTATAACATACAACGTATAATATAACATATGAGATTCAACCACCTCTGGTTTCAAGAAACGAAGAAGCAGCGTAACAACGAGAGAATACAGCTCACCATAGAGGATGTGGATAAGTGGAGCTTCCGAATGAAAGAGTCTTGTGACGATGGTGAAGATAGGTATCATTGATTTGAGAAACTGCATCTCCACAAGAAGTACTTCGTTGTTCTCAATTTGCCACAGTCTTGATTCCGTTATTTTTTTCTCGATCTTTGTCAGATATGATTGGCAATTGGAGACAATAACACCAGAAACTTTCCATATTATCAATAATAATAATTTTTTAATAATATTAATATAGATTTAATTATATTGTCAGTTACTAATCAATGTTAATTAATCATTATTTATAAATACTAATTAAGATTTGCTATTCTTACCAAGTTTTGGATTTCTTACCGAAATCATGAATCTTGAAAGAACTTGTTAAGATTTGAACAGATCCGACCAAAAATTTTGAAATTTTTTATAAAATCATGGTAAGTCTTGGCAAGGTCGAATTGGCAACATTGAATATAATATTTATATGTTTATAATGTATATTACCAAGACTTAACAAGATGTCGATGAACAATTAAAAATTTGGCAACATAATTGCAAATCTTGGTGAGATATTATTTTTAAGAAATAGAAGAATGTAAGTCGCCTTTCTTATATTTTGGTTTAATTTAATAATAAATAATATATCATGAATATTTTAATATTTTAATATTGACATTTTAAATGTGATTTTTAATGTGAAATTTAATTATATTTTATTTACTTAAACATTGATTTGTTCTGTTTTATAATTAATAATTAATGTGTATTTCAAATAAATTTAATATTATTTTGATAAATATTTCAATAATAATTTATACAAAATATGATTCATTTAAATTGTAATTGTAGTTACGCATCGTTTTCTAAATAACGTTTAAAATTAAAGCTAATTTTAGAATATATCTGCATAATTATTGTTTTACTTTTGCCGTAGATTTTTACTTTTTCAAGCAAAGAAGGGAAGATTTTATTGAATTTGTGAAATTGAAATAATCACGAAATCTTGAAATAGAAACGAAATCGTGATATCTATATTTCTTAATTTAAAAAATACATTTCAACGGAATTCTGAGTGCAAATATTTATTCACCATATTGTTGTGACGCAAATAAATACTGTCTATCATTTGTTTGATTATCGATTTTCATGTCTTTTTCCGAAAGTTATTAAAATTGGTCTTGCCGTAATAATCTGTATATTATTACTCTGTTATAATTCATTTGGTTTTGACTTAAATATTTTTAAAAAATCGAAATTTTCTTAACTGTTCCAAACATACTGTTCCAAATATACTGTTCCAAAAATACTGTTCCAAATATACTGTCTCAAATATACAATCATTATTAGATTCATTGACAATGAACAGTTATTGCTTGAAAGGCAGTTTATAAAAGATGATTTAAACTGATTGATTTGTGACTAGAAATAATCGAACGAGTTTTTTGTTCCCAGCTCAGATAAAATAGTATTATAGATGTTTTCAAAGAGAAATAAAAAATGTTGGACGGCTAAATAAATTAAATGTAAATTAATACATCATAATATATATTTATTTTAATTAAAAATTTATAACATTAATAATATATAATTTATTGTATAAAATGGAAATTACAACTTTTCATTTCCCTTCTAAATACAAACACATCACAACACAAATTAAAATAAAACTTTTAAAAGAACCAGAAATTATTAAAGCGCCGGTCTAATCTAAAAAAACATTCTATAATAATATCAATATGTTTCAAAGAACAAACAACAATCAAGACCGAACTCCAAAATAGTCAAACAAAAAATAATGTTTTACCTTCAAACTATAAATATTAATTTAAAACATGTAACAATTCTGAAATTAAGGGTAGAAATGAAGGGAAAAAATCTCCTCCTAATTTGTATAAATTTCGAATTTACTATATTTTAATGGAATGGTTACTAGAAATGATCCAAAAAGTTACAAAATATTTTACAACACAAAAACCGACAGAAAATAAAAAGCATGTTGTTTTAAAATCGTCAACTATTGAAATAGTAAATATGATTTTTGACTCCATAATACAGATAATAATGTATCTAAATATATAATATAACATGTTATTAATACGTAAGTAATTATATTAATAAAATGTAAAAACAGAACGCGGAAATATTATTTTAAAATGCCAATTTAAAAAGTTTGTAATATAATAACGTCTTTTATATCCATTATGTAATATTGAACATAATGTAAACGATATAAATCATGTCTAAATATTGTAAATTTAAGTAACAGATGTGAGTAAATTATTAAAATCAAGGCTCAGTCTTGCTTTTGGTTAATGAATGTGATATTATTTATACAAATATGTTAATAATACATAATATTCCAAAGCAGAAATGACAAAGAGCCTTTTTGAGTTTTGATTTAACTATTTGATGCATTAAAATTGCTGAATTAATTTAAAGTTTAGTTTCTTAAATTTAGTATAGATTATTAACAAATTGTTTTGAATTATTGTATTAATAAATCCATACAGTATATATTATCAAATGTTATTTTCAGAATCACATAATTAAATCATTCTAAGGTAGAATGACTATACAATTGCGTATTGATGTAGATGTACATAACAAATAATAAGCTTAAAACAGCAAATGACACAAATTAACTTTTGTCAATTAACATCGCAAAAGTACCTTACTTTTCATTATTGTAGTGAGTAGTACTAGTTATGTCGACACTCCAAAGCCCCCTACCCGCCATACATACATTTTTCGATTTCTATGGCTTACTTAACCGATTTGAACAAGAACAAGCTCATTTCCGAGTAAATCAATGACCTTGAGTTTGAATTTTCTACTTAGGTGGTTATCAGTGTATTTATGCTGCCAACTGTTGCCATGAACCTCTCTTGACTACACTTGCCAATACACTTAACCTGATATCGGGTCTACTAGAGCAGTTAGTATTGTCATAATCCATTTCAAACATAGTCCAGGACCGGCAATAGTAATGACAAATGCGTGTTTGTTTATAATTCTTTAATGCTATGATTTAAATAAATGTTTCATAAATAAATGTGCTAGTGACCATGACAGATCTAATAGAGCAATAAATAATTTAAAATTACATTTCAAACATAGTCTAAGACCGTAAAATTGGGCCTAAATATATGTTTTTGCTTATATCATCTTGATAATGCTCCGATTGGAAAACAATTCACTGCTTTATGAGTAAATGTATATGACAAATAAATTGAACATAAAGAAAACCAATGAAGAATATATTTGAAAAGATCGCTTTGTAACGTACCATCAGTTATATAAGAAAATAATACAAAACGTATATGTTTTTAAAATACTAATAATTTTAATATATGTAGTAATTGTAATGTTTGATCAACATTTTATATATTGTCTATGTTTATGTGGTGTATCTTTAAACATACAAGAAATCAGAATAACTATCTACAAAGGATAAAAACGAAAAAATGCAATAAAATGTATCACCCATGCTCTATATGGGAGGGGGTCGAAACACCCCTACCTTATTTATTTAAAAGCATTGCATCTAAACTCTTTTTTTATAATTGTTAAGAATTTCCAGCAAACACTATTTAATCTAACTGCCATCTAGAAATTGACAATAAAATAAGTAATCTGAGTTCAACGAATACGTGATTTGACAATTAAATATTAGTACGCTCATATTTTGAACTGTAAAAAGTAATTTTTAGAACGAAACAATATTTTTAAATAATTTAAAATGCGCTTGCCTATAAAGTAATCATCATATATATATGAAAGGTGTGAAAAAAGTGTTACATCAAATATAGAACTCAAATAAATTTCAAATCATCCAATTAAAAACTCCAAAAAAGTATGGTAATTGCGGACTATATAGTGCCTAATTCCAAAAGGGTACGTTTGAAATGTAATGAACTAATAATGTACTTATTTTTAGATACAACAAGGCCCGTATCTAAGCATAAGACTAGGCTAGGGCGGGCGCCTAAAATGTATAAGGATAAAAATTAAAATTCGGATATATATTTTTTTTATGTGTTTTTTATATCTTCAATATTGGTATATAATAGTTATGAAAGAAATATCGTAAGAGTGGCGCCTACTTCGGGCTATGCCTCGTCTGATTTTAATTTTTGGATATCAGCTCTGGATTCTGTCCCATAAATATCCTTTTCTGAAAATCATACAAATACTGGACATCTGTCATTAGATACCGGAAGTATTATTAGAAAGCTATACATAGAACTTATTATCCATTTACAATATTTATAAACATATTTCACCCTTAAATATAATTATTTTGGAAAAGTGATTTGAAGAATTGTCCTAAAGGTCTGAAAAGTGATTTTCTGATTTTATAAAATATTAGATATGTTAATGATGTATAGTATACGTATACTTTATATGTGATTTTGCGGAAGCTGAAAATTATCACTGTATTTTAATTTATTTTTTGCGAATTTTTGAAAGCATGGATTTCAGAAGTACTCTAGGATACCGAGAAATGTCTAGAAATATTTTTGTTTGAAGATTGAATTGATACGCCAAATCATTAAAAAAATTAAATTTGTAGCTCAAGTAAAAGCATCTTATTTCTAATTTAGGGGATTAGATATGATCACATTCTTCAACATTTGACTACGACGTTAATTTTAAATTAATGCAATTAAAAATATACCATCAATTCTGAAAAAATCATTTAATAAATTGTATTATTAGTGTTGTAAGTTGTATTAATATATAATTAATTGGCCCTAAATGAATTTATGGTCCCCGTATATTTTAAAACAATAAGATATTGATGAAATAGCTCGTACATTTACGTTTAATTATACTGCCTAATAAATTCTTTTAATCTTTGAAAAAATTATAAAGAAAGGTTATTCAGTCTGTTTTCTATTCTAGTCTTATACTTCAAAATTAGCAATTCAAACAATTAGATTAATACATTACTCATTTATATAAATTCGTAATGACCTTTTTATGCAAATATTTGTGAATCTATAGCAAAAGTTATAACGTTACGTTTGGAATATTGTTATTGATAATTTCGGTAACATTTGAATTTTGCTACTTTGATATGGAAGAAGTGCGTGACGCCAATAATATATTGAAATAATTTTTATTGTGTAGAATATATTTTTGTCGTTTAGCTTTTGTATCTTATTGTATTAATTCTTTAATCATCTAATGAACTGCTGCAAAAAGTATATATAAATGTAAACAAATTTATTAAAAAACACAATTAAATAATTATTAACTAGCTTAGGTTTGAATTTAAATTAAAAATTTTAAATGTATAATATGTTTTGATTTGCCCATCTGTTAGTTCATTATTTACTACATTCACTAAATGATTTTATGGAAATGAATTGCGCTGAAGCAATACAACTTTTAATTGCTTTACTTTGTTTTTAATGTGCAATAAAGTCTGATTAAAAATACTCCTATTAATGGAAATTTAAATTAAAAGTTTGCTTAAAACTTTTTTAAATCTGTGTGCTATATTGCAACAGACTTCGTGATTTAACTGATTTGCAGCTACTGTTAATAATAAACTGTATTTTGATAAATTTGATTTCCTGGCATTAATGAAAAATTGAAAAATGTCAATTTGTATTAAAAAATCAGGAAACGATACTTCACAGTTCATCTATTTTCATAATTTAAACAGTTTTGTTCTCTTTTAGGCTTTGGTGTGTTATATAGTTATAGGAATAGTAGGCATTGTGATATAAGCAGTTATAGTTATATATTTTTTGGAGTGTCAAAATTGTTTATAATATATTAATTAGTTAGGAATAAATATAGAACTACACTAGCTCTGCCAAGAAGGGGAGGCCGGTAACCAATAGTCACTTCATGTGTTAGTTACTTTTATTTTAATAAGTACATCTGTACATCTTACAGGCGCGTAGCCAGACTTTGAACTCATTGGCGCATTATTTCAAAGGGCGCCATAATCTTTGGCATTTCAGGGCGCACAATGCAGAAATTTGAAGTGTATTCAATTTTTCAATTATTCTGTTGGCGCACTTTTCGTCAGTGCGCCAAGCTGGCTACGCGCGTGTCTTAACAAAATGTTATACTAAATTTTTTACAAAACTTATAAAGAAATTGTATTCATGGATATTCATGGTTGACTATCCTTCAATTATTGCACCATATTTTTTGTAAAAAAAGTACTATACTATAATATAGACATTCAATAATAGATATAATAATATATAATTTACACTAAACAATGTATTGAACCTGAAGTAACTTAAAATTGATGAGGTCAGATCTAATGTTCAACAAAATTTATAATTTTTGAAAATATAAAAACTAGATAAATATCCTCAATAGGTCTGAATATTTAATTGAAATATGTTTTATTGATCCCTAATCAGCAAAATGATAAACTTGTGAGAATTAATTACTCTCTTTGGCTGTTGCCGTCCTGTGAAGATTTTTATTTAGCGGTAGCGAATAAATAAGCGAACTTATATAGCGCGTATGTTAGATTTCATCAGTAGTAAATAAACTTTATGTTATGATATATAGGCTTATTTATACATATATACAGTTACTATGTTCAACATCATTGTAGTTGCAAATAATTCAAAGCACCGTGCCAGGAGTAAAGGAAAGTGTGGACCAAATAGTGGATATTTGAATTGTAATTGACCCTGATTTGGACAAAAATATGTTTCGAACAAAACTAAATATATACAATACATTGCACTAATGTGCTTTTGATTATAATATCAAGATTTTAAAAAATATTCGCGTTTGCATTGTTATAGTCGAATAGGATAGCAAAAAATATCTTAAAAGCTTAGATTTGAGATCTCAGATATTTTAATGGACCGGACACGTGACACACCATATTGGCTGTATGGAAATGAATATAATGCTACAAGTTGAAAACATTAATTTTAAGAAAAGTCACACGAGCTTGTGTTATTCAGATTGTTGATTTAAGAATGACAGCGTTTTGGTATGAATAGGGTTACGATCAGGTATGACTCGCTTTATTAATCGATCCAGTATGATTCTAAATAAAATTGTATCTGTCATGAAAATTTATTTATGCCTTTTCAGACTACACTTCGGAAAGTCTTTTCGAAAATAAATTTGTACTTTAGATATACATACTCCTACTTTTCCGCACTCTTTAGTTTTAATGAGGGCATTTTATGTGGTCGTCAGACTATTGAGTGTATAATTGGTACTTTTCAAAACATTGTTAAACGTTCCTAATGGAAATATTTTTTGAATTATGAAATTATAAAAATGCTGACATTAATGAGCACATAGTTTCTTAGTTTACTATAGTGTGCGCAGTAAAATAAGCAGTTTTAAAATATGGAAAAATGTCGATAAGTGAATAACATCTTATTATATCCAAATAATTATAATCGTTTAATAAAATAAAATAATAAAATCGTAATAAATAAATAATTTTAGGACCACACCTAAAATTTTTTTTTCAGTCATTGTATAAATCTCTTATGTAAAAATAGTATGTATTAATCTACAAAGGTCTCGGTTGTTTATTACAACATCATATTTAAAACAATTAGGCAATAAAATCCACATAATATTAAGATTTTTTAAAGTAGAAAAAGTCAAAGCTTTACAAATTTGTTTAATTTGTGGAATTTTATTGAAACACAATTAACATTTAACGATTTTTTTGCTTCTGTAATAATTTTACGTTTCTTAATTACATTAAGATAGTACTAACTATAGATTTAAAATAATTTATAGGTTATTAAAATTTATTTACTTTTTTCTACAGTTTTCAACTTTTTTATGCTTAAAATAAATTGCGCCCCTAAGACTCCAAACCTCATAGACAAATATATAATTTTTATAAATGCATATTGATTACAATCCACTTTGTGTATTGGTGGCCGTCTATTGCATACATTGTGTATTGGTAGCCATCCATTGTGTGTATTGGTAGCCATCCACTTTGTGTATTGGTGGCCATCTATTGCATCCATTGTGTATTGGTAGCCATCCATTGCATCCATTGTGTATTGGTAGCCATCCATTGTGTGCATTGGTAGCCATCCACTTTGTGTATTGGTAGCCATCCAATGCGTGTATCGGTAGTCATTCAATGCGTGTATTGGTAGACATCCATTGTGTATTGATAGTCATCCATTGCATCCATTGTGTATTGGTAGCCATCCATTGCATCCACTGCGTGTATTGGTAGCCATCCATTGCATCCACTGCGTGTATTGGTAGCCATCCATTGCATCCACTGCGTGTATTGGTAGC
>JAUZND010002100.1:0-13070 GCA_034780555.1 Coelogynopora nodosa
GAAAATAATAAATTATTTATGAAAATAATAAATTATTTATGAAAATAATAAATTATTTATGAAAATAATAACTTATTCGTGAATATAATAAATTATTTATGAAAATAGTAACTTATTTTTGAAAATAATAAATTACTTATAAAAATAATTAATTATTTATGAAAATAATAAATTATTTATGAAAATAATAAATTATTTACGAAAATAATATATTATTTGTGCAAAACGACAAAAATAAAATATAAAATATTTTTTTTAATAAAAATTTTACGCTTTGTATAACCAAATAGTATCAGAAAAGCACATTCTAAACATCAATCATATGATAAAATATGCTTCACTGTAATAAAATATAACATTTATTACAAATGAACCATGTTGTAGACCATATAAATTATTAGAAAACACAAACACAGTGATTACAATTTACGATAATTTGATTAAAATTCACTTATATGTCCAATCGGAATTAAGTAAGACAATATTGAACGAAACATACAGTGTATGAGAAAACTTAAAATTAAAACAATATTTTAATTATGAAAATAATAAATTATTTATGAAAATAATAAATTACTGGTGCAAAACGACTAATTTAAATATAACATTTAAATTATTATTCAAATTGTACGTTTTGTGCCAAATAGTATCACAAAAGGACATTCTAAACTTTGGAATAAAGGCACCGCTGGCTTTTCTACCCTGTATCGTATTTGATAAATCTTGGTTAGAACGCTATATGTGTAGTCCTTATTGACGTGGTCACCACAGAACAGTTTCATTGCCCGAATCACGAGTTGGTACGACCCTGATCCGAATTGAAATAGAGCCGGTGTCTTCTTATCGCGCCAGTCGAAAGCTTCAAAGTCCAGAGCCAAGTTTAACCACGCAGTCTCTCCTTCTTCCGGGTAGGTGAGTCTCACTTTGTAACCATTGCCCTTTTTGGAGAGTTCATGCAGACCTTGCTCGACCCTGGATTCAAAAAATTGAATTACCTGGAAAGCGCGCAGTCGTCATCCTTCTCAATCGGTAGGACATCATGTTCCGGAGTATATGTGACGTATTTCTGCTCTACAATGCTGGATCTAATATACACTTGCTTTTTTTGACTAAGTCCGCAGTGTCCGTATTGCGTTGAGCATCTTGCCTGCGTTTGCTCCTTTCTTGACGATGCCAATAGAAAATTGGTTCGAGTTTCTAACTGTAACGTGTTGTAAAGTGTGGCTCACGTCTGCAGCGTTGATAATAATTTTAAACATCTTGCTGACTCGACAGTGAAGATGATAAAATGTATACTTGTGAATTACCTTCAGCAGTCCGGATTGATTGACAACAATGACGGGTATTATTGCCCTTGTCCGAACCAGTCTTAACAACTTGACCACGCTTGATAGCAACATCACCCAAATCTAGTGTTACATCAACAGTGTTAATAAAAAGTTTCGCCATGAGATAAAGATAAAATAACATAGCGACTTGGCAAGTTTAGAAGATAGCGCGCGAATACGACCGTTTACGGCAATAATTGGAAGTGGAATGAATTTTAGCTGCGATAGCTTCTCTATTACGACTATTTCTAAAGAAAAAAAAGTGTGGGAAGTGGGGGGGTTGGGGGTGGGCGTTAGAGGTGCAAGTCATATACTACTTGCATGCACTGATAACTAATAATTTTTATTAGATGAACTATAATGTACTACATTCTAATATGTTAAAAGAATTTCGATTTTAAATTAATATAACATTTCAGCATTACGATTGGTCACAAAGAAATTTTACGAACTATAGTTATGCAATATTGTTTAACAATATTGGACATTTCTAAATTATAATTTTTTTAAAACAATTATTCAGTACATTAAACAACATACAATTAATACAATATTTTTAAAATGAAAGTCAGTATTAATAAAAAAAATGTGAATAATTATATGTTTACATAGACCAACTACAAATCTTAGTTTAATTGCAACCAATTTTATCAACGGTTACGCAATAACTGCCCTGTAAGTCGCAACAAAAAAGATTATTGCATCATTATAATATAGTTCTTAGTAAATCTTGTCCGGTTGCTTATCACTAGATTTTTGTTCTGTTATTGTAATTAAAATGCAATATAAAAATTAATGGGTAAATGTAAAATGTATTTTCTTTTTTAATTAATTAAGAAATAGAGACAAAATTAAGATACATTTTAAATAAAAAAATTATCATTATTATATTTTACAGTGCATTATATGTTTACTTGAAGCTGTGGGCAATGTTTAAAGGGTATCTAAAAGTCCCAATAGTGGCCAGCAATTATATAATTGCCATTTGTAAGCTTATAACATTATTTTATACATGTACTAAGTAGATAAAGGGTTCTATAAAATAAATAATACCGCAATAAATATTATGTCATTTACAATAGTTATTTTAAAAAGAAAAATATTGTCATTTGTTAATATAAATAACAAATATATCATTATATATTATTTAATTCAATTCAGTAATTCAATTTTCAGTTTAAAATATTTGTATTAACGATTTTTTCTTTAATATATTATAAAATTGTTTAACAATATTGAATTTTTAAATGTTTAATATTATGGTACAATAATTGTTCATTATCATACATTAATGTACGCGTTTGTGACCAAGGCTTAATCCTGTAATATAGAAACTAAAATTATTTTATTATTTTATGATTATAAACTTTTAAACTCCTATTTTACAATAATCTACATTTAGAAAAAAAACTATTTTTTATGATTCACTATCAGTTATTATACAAATGTATGCGCACGTTTTTCTTTAATGGTACGCATACGGTGTACATGATGAACATTTCGTACACATATTCTCATAACTTTGGCGATGAGTTGTTATGGATTATTTTTAATGGAATGTCTCATATTTTTAATATAGGAATATTCTATACAAATTTCATAAAATAATAGGTGGACAATTTTTTTAGATGTTTTTTATTTCAGAAAAATATATTTCGGTAAGATATTTTAAAGTATTATAAATACTATTTTAAATGAGGAACAAATAAAGTTTTTTCTTCTTTTTTATAATAATTCATATCATCAATCGCAAATTACTAAAAATCATTTTTATATTAAATAATATGTAATATTAATGATATTACCGGTTTATCTATATTTGCGTATTTGTTACAATAATTTTTTGTCGGATCATAGTTTTACATTTGCTTTATTAAATTTGAAAGTATTCATAAATTTCGTTGTTTACAAATTATAATTGGAAAATAATACCTGGATAGTTCTTGTAATAATCTGTTCCAATATAGCCGGAATCATTTTCCATTCTAAGAATCTCCACCAAATCCATTTTCAACACTACTGCGAATAGATTTAAAATAAATTGTACTGAAATAAATGTGATGGCATAATAAATAATTTCACAAAGTATAACAATAAGTAAATAGTTAATTCATATAGATTCCTATACCTGAGTGGTACATAAAAGTAACATAAAATAAAGTATCAAAAAAGTTATCACGGTACATTTATTTAGTATATGTGCAAATTTTGAATTTACATGGTTATATTTTGATACTGTGTGTTATAAGTGTGTTAATGTATTAGTTGTTTAGTGTGTTGATGTATTAGTTGATTAGTGTATAAATGTATTAGTTGATTAGTTGATTATTGTATTAAAGTATTAGTTCTAAAGTGTATTAATATATTAGTGTGTCATTGTGTTAGTATATATGTTTATTAGTGAATTAATGTATTAGTTGTTTAATGTATTAATGTATTCGTTGTTTAGTATATTAATGTATTAGTTGATTAGTGTATAAATGTATTAGTGGATTAGTGTATTAATGTATTAGTTGATTAGTTGATTAGTGTATTAATGTATTAGTTGTTTAGTGTGTTACTGTATTCGTTGATTAGTGTATAAATGTATTAGTTGATTAGTTGAGTAGTGTATTAATGTATTAGTTGATTAGTGTATAAATGTATTAGTTGACTAGTGTATAAATGTATTAGTTGATTAGTGTATTACTGTATTAGTTGATTAGTGTATTAATGTATTAGTTGATTAGTGTATAAATGTATTAGTGGATTAGTGTATTAATATATTAGTTGATTAGTTGATTAGTGTATTAATGTATTAGTTGTTTAGTGTGTTACTGTATTAGTTGATTAGTGTATAAATGTATTAGTTGATTAGTGTATTACTGTATTAGTTGATTAGTGTATAAATGTATTAGTTGATTAGTGTATTAATATATTAGTTGTTTAGTGAGTTAATGTATTGGTTGTTTAGTGTGTTAATATATTCGTTGTTCAGTATATTAATATATTAGTTGTTTGGTGTGTTAATGTATTAGTTGATTAGTGTATAAATGTATTAGTTGATTAGTTGATTAGTATATTAATGTATTAGTTGTTTAGTGTATTACTGTATTAGTTGATTGGTGTATTAATATATTAGCTGTTTAGTGTGTTAATGTATTAGTTGATTAGTGTATAAATGTATTAGTTGATTAGTTGATTAGTGTATTACTGTATTTTGTTTAGTGTATTACTGTATTAGTTGATTAGTGTATAAATGTATTAGTGTGTTAGTGTAGTTGTATATTAGTGTATCAATATAATAACACATAATTGTATTTGTGAATTAATGTATTAATATATTAATTGCATTCGTGTATTTGTATATTAGTGTATTAATGTATTAGTTTATAAGTGTATTCGTTGTATTAATTGTATTCGTTGTATTAATTGTATTCGTTGTATTAATTGTATTAGTATATTAGTTGTATTGTCCATTAGTTGTATTAATGATCTATTATTGACAGCATGTTATTATGTTGACATAACCTGATTATTTATGGATTTTTAAAAAGTAGTCATTTTCTTTGTTTACTACATATTAAACACTAAACTCTGTTATAACACAACTTATAAAATCTGTTACAATATGTACAATATTTAAATGTGATTTTAAAAATCAAAAATTATAAATGTTAACAAAATATTACTCGGGAGCTACTTGAAATCATACAACTGTTATATTTAATTAATATATACGTATACATTATTTACTCATTTACATTAAATTATAATTACCTGGATTTTGTTTTACATATAAAAAAATGTCTCAAGCATATTATACCATTATTTATATGATATTGTAAGTTGATCGCAAGATGTTGTGTGTTGGCTGTATGTTGACTGTTGATTAAAATTACATTAAATTAATTAATTAATTAATTTTAATCCGTGGTAAAGCCTTCAATACATATAATGTTAAATATTTAAAAGTTATTAAATAAATATAATAATAGGTATCAAAACTCTGCATTGTTTTTCTGTTTTTACTATTTATTTTATTAAACAAGAAACAGGAAGAATATATTAATTTTTTTATTAAATTCTACATTATCAGAAATATAGGCAAACAGGTGCGCATTTTATTAAATAATTATAAAAATAAATGATTAAAACATATTATCTGCAAAATAACAAAATTTGAAAGGTGATATAGCCTATATTTTTCTTTAGAGAAAAACAAGTTATATATACGAGTATGTATAAAGATTAACACATGCCTGTACAAATGATTACTTTGATTGATATTCATAGTAATGCGTGATAACATTTTATACTCGCTGCATAATACTTTACTGATATAATATTTCAATATTATTTTATATTTGATATCCTACATTTTTATTTTTGTTTTATAGTAATAAAGATTCACATACAAATGTAATTAAAAGATTATAACATTTTAAAAATAATAACAAAAAAATGAAAAATATATTAAATTTGATTTATTTTTCAACGTTCGATTTTATTTTACACTTACACTGGAGAACCCTTTATTTAACGCTTCCACCGAAGGACCCTTTATAATGTGCATTATGTTATAAATAAGAAAGAACACTATCATTAACTGAAGCTTTTGTTTTTGACAGTTTCTAAATGTTTATTAGTATTATATAAAATGATAAATGAATGTAATATAAATATTTTCAGTTTTTGTCATAAAAATAAATAATATATTGTATATTTTTCTTCAAAAAGGGTAAAAATGTTGTTTATAGTCACTAATATTATAGTGACCGTTTGTCGGACCATAGCTTGTCAACCATAAATATATTATGTGCAGCATTTGATGAAAATACGGAAAAATCTAAATAATTAAAATAATTTTAAACAAAAGTTTGGTATGCAGGATAGAAAATAAGATGTTAGTTAATTCTGACTTTTTAAAATAAAATGCGCAGTTTGTTGGTAAAAACAAACTAAAGATAAAAACAATTGGATGGTAAATAAAGCTTACATTTGATAAAAATGCACTGTTTTTTTGTGAAAAAAGATTTATATATATGTTGCCCATTTTGAAAAAATTGCCATAATTTGCTGATTTAGCTCAAATATAATATTGTGGCAGTTTAAAATTATTAATAGGTAGCCAGTAATTGAGTAAATAAATTAAGTAATCAATATTTTATAATTACGTCATAAAATTAATTTATATTTAATTTTTCATGTAATACAATTTTTCTCTGTCTCTTTATTGTCTCAAAAAAATGCCTATTACGAATAATAACTTTTGGTGGATCCATATTTATATAAAATCAATAGTATATTGCGTCATATTTATAGACTTACGTCTATAATTAAGAAGATTATTCTGGAGGATAATCCTACATTGCTTCGCTATTAATATGACTGAAAATCTGTTTCTCAATGGAAAATAAAAATGTATTTGATCTCTGAATACCCAGCTAAGAATCATCATAGAAATGTCACCTTAATCAGTCAACTGTGTCGTCAAATGTTCCTAGAAGAACCGAAATGTTTTACTGTCTTGAAGGATACTGTGACTGACAATCTTCATGTCTACCTATTTTAATATCTACATCATATCAGATGTCACCTGACCATTTACTCGTTAGAAGTCAAAAACTTACAAAACCAACACTTCAGGAAAGATCTACCTCCATATCAAGAGGTTAAAATGTATGCTCATGATTACTTCAACAGAAGCGTAGGCAAGAACGAGAAGATCACATGAGGTCTTATTACTGCAAACATCTCCTACGCAATCACCACCTCCATCAATAGAGAGCAAAAAGAGCCTGCTGCTGGCAATAAATACATTTCTAAAATGCTATCGGGCTAAAGATGCGTCCTTTAACATAAAATATCAACACATAACAAATTGAAATTTAGCTTAAATGATTTGATTTGAAAAGTGTCTGAAAAACTGACGTATGTATATTTTTGAAGCGATTATACTAAAAGACTCGATAATAAAATATGTAAGTTTTACAGTGTGTTTATAACTAAACACATGAGTTTACCAGTAAACACTCGAGTTTAATATAAAAAAAAACTTCTCAGCCACTATAAAAACAAACATTATTTTTGTTTTTTAAACATATATTTATACATATATCAAATGTTGAGTTAACTCTCAGAAAACTGTTTTTTAAGCTAGTTTACCCAATAAAAAACTGTTCTCAAAATATGTCCAAATATTTCTATATTGAAAAGTTGGCTTTATTATTTTATAAAATATATTCAATTATTTCATTACAACATCTGAAAAAGTATAAATACTATATGCTTATTACTTTTAGTCATATATGGTTGTGTTTAACTTTATGTCATTATTAAATGATCAGAATTTGATCGATCAAAATCGATGAATTCTACTGACTAACTTATTCTGTCACTTTCGGTCTGTTTTGTTTTTACTAAATCAGTTCATATTAATAAAAAGTTATAAAAAAAAATAATCCTTACTAACCTAGATATTTTTTACCATACTATATACATTTAGTTCATGCAAAAAAGATTTTAATCTTTACATACCGGTTGAAAAAGGTGCGTTTCCTCACTCTACAAGTAAAAATAAATAAATTTGGTTGTTCTTATGGAGAATTTTGTTTGGAATTATATATATAAACCTCGTTTTGATCAACCAATCAAAACAAGTTTATCTACTCAATGCAATATGTCAACATTTTTACCTCATAGTTACAATTTTTTGAAGAATGTCATTCATTTGTTAAATAATTCTAATAAATGTATAATTGCTGTATATTTTGATGAATAAATGATGTATATTTTACAAAATAATCATTTGGAATGCATTGACTGAAACGTCGCAAATAACACAACCTAAAATGATTTATAAATATGATTAATTATATTCCAAAAATACACCAGCAAAATCAATTTTTATTTAAGAAATATTCCAGCTGTACACGTAACATTATTGTAAATATGTTTTTATATTTGATATAATATTATATATGATTTATACATTATCTTTTATGTATATATATATTTACATATATTTTTATTTACATGTTTTATATTTCTTAACATTTATCTACATATATCTTAAATAAAATGTGCATTGTTTAGCATATGTACAATATAACAATAATAACTATATATTATAAATTGTATACGATAAAATGAGGATAAAAATATAAAACACTATTATTCAGCTTTAAATCAAAAAGTGTTCCATTGATTAGTTTGAAATCCCACATATTATCCATATGGACATTTTCAACATTCTAAAAATTAGTAAGCACATGGATTAGCTTTAATGACGTAATAATTTGTAAAAAATATATGGTTTTGATTAATATGTCATTTTAAGGAAATCAGTTGATTACATTTGGCGATTTTAAACACTTTTAAAATTATAATACCATGTTTGAGTTTTTAATTTGACAAAATATTGTTTTGCAAAAATTATTTTTTGACAGTTTATACTGAATAAATGCTATGTAAAATTTATGAAATGATAGCAATTCATAATATGAAATGATAGTACGTGATCTAGTGATACTACGTAATCTAGTGTTTGTCTATTTATATTTTCTTCTTTTTAATTATAAAAATCATTGGTTACAAGTGTTATTATTTATGATCCGACTTATCCCTAAGTATCATTCTGTTTTTGGATTTGGCAGGCTGTCTTATAAATCCACAGGTTTGACTTGACATCTTATCACTCCAGGCTTGATTTACATAAAGTACGTACAAGCTATGTTTGTATTGTATGCAATTTCTATATTATTTGTGGTTTGATGATAACACATTCCTTTTGTTTGACATTTCTGAAGTTTGGTCATGTCTGATGTTTTTTCTTTAAACCATTCTGATATTATTATGAAATAGTGTTTCTTATTTGACAGTAGCTTCGATAATTTCTGGTTCTTCTTTTTTATATCTATTGTATTTTTATTTGTTTTGTGCTGGTGTTGAGGAATTGCTGTTCTATTGGTGATATATATATATATATATATATATATATAATATTCAAATAATAAAAAACAACACATAATAGAAATATATAATAAAGCCTATATAGGAGGGCTTTCAATCTTTAACAATAGTGTAGAATAAAAAAATAATGAATAATTCCAAAAAAATATTAAATAAATCATAAAGTTAACATGATTCGTCTATCACTCCTCTAACTTCCTTCTTACAAGATAGTATACATTTAAACTTGTGTAAAAATGTATTGAATATAATAATTATAACTATAATGAGTCAATTATTTATGCTTTTGTTGATTCTTGATTTTTTTGTCCTTTGTAAATAATATTCCTTCTAAATTATTTTCCCACATTAATTTGTGTATAAAAATAATATAGCCACTTGTGAGCTGTTGTTTTTATAAGAATTGAAGCTATAATTATACGATCAGAGAGTTCCAAAACATTTCATAATTTTAGTGTGCAATAATAAAGGATGTGATTAATAACTCGCAATAACTATAATTTGAACGAATTGATAGTTGTACAGTTGTTTTTTCAATTTACATAACAATAAAATTATAAATTCAAAAATATACACTCTAAGAGTATAATTTTAATTTCAGAATAGCTCTATATATTTTTCTGTGTTTTGTGATGTATAGAGATTGATCCATATATTGGCATATATATATATATAAGTATTTTTTTCATTGTATGAAATACATTCTCCACAATTATCACTTGTAACGACAAATTATGACGATAACATAATTATATTTAGAATGAAATGTTAACTTTAATTTTTGATTCAACAGTTGTACGTTTGGGTTTTGGGTTTTTCTTTATCATCCGTATATGCCTAACATAAGTATAACAAAGTTTACATCCAGTTGACTGACCTTTTCAAAGAATGAAATAATTATAAAATAAATGTTTTTCAAGGAATATATTTGTGAAAAATATGCGAACAATTTAATAATAAAAAAGTTAAATAAGAATGTATCGTATTAATAAATCCAAAATATATATTTAATTATGTTTTGACATTCCGTTGTTGTAGTCCTATTAAAAAAGACAATTATTCACTTACATACATATTTTAATTATTCAAAATGAAACTCCAGAAAGCCTACATTCAAATTAAATCTCAATATAAGTGTTATAACTTATTATAAAACTATTTAATTACTGGAATTGGAAGTTTAAATTGACGTGTAAACACTTGACTATTTAAACAAATATTTTAAAAGTTAAAACCTTACACATGGCCAATGTGTTAAAATATTTAATTAATCATTTAAATACTTTTTGTTTTACTTGTTGATAACAAATTTTAAAATTTTTACTTTGAAAATGTTATTAATTAATAATTTGATATAGCTCTACTGAAAATTTTATATTCTTGTTTGATAAAATCAACGTTTCATTTACAAATTGCCTTAACTCAGCAACTAATAAACATTTACAAACGAGTTTTTTCTGTATGATAGATAATATTTCAATGAATCTGAAACAATGCATTAAACTAAATTAGTCTGGTTTTTTATCAAATCATTCGTTTATTTCTCCAATAGCTATAAATGTCATTTAACTTTTCTCCTGATAAATCCAGAACTGACGCACAGACGGTCTATGCATTAAAAATGGTTTCAATTCCATGCTTGATATCTCTGCCAATAGTTTCAATCGCTACATTTACCTAGTCGATAATAGCATATTATATTGTACGAGAAAGTCTACAACACCCGGGGAATAAAAACATCGAACTGTTCTAGTTAAGCTGGATTTGGTTTCACATTAGGAAATCTTTGATGTTGGGATAATCATATGTATAAGATCGGAAGACTCTAATCTTTCTTTGGAATGGATTGACTTTGAGCTCTTATACAATCTTACTTTGGCGTTCTTCCAATTGGTATGATAGTGTTATAAATGTTTTAGACATTTTAAATTAAGCCCGAATCTAGTCGTCCAAATGTGTTGACAATAGCCCAAAACATTAGCAGAAAAATATTATTCTTGTAGAAAATACAATGTTCGTTATATTCATTTTTATTCTTATATGTTAGGGGTCTTACGCGTATAATTTCCGTAGCTGCCGAATTTTATCTGTTTTTATCCACAATACATGGACTAACTATGAACCTTTGAGAGCTTTTACAACTCTTTCAATTTTCTAATATATAGTTATTCAATCCCCTCCGTTCGTCGTGCACATTTTTAATGTTCTATATTATATTATTATCAAATATTATCCATCTATTGATAAAACGCAATTTTACAGAAGTTGCCTATTATTTTTAATACACTGAGGTATAATAATATAATTAAATATAAGGAATAATTATTTTTTTATTTAACGATATAGTTTTAATTTTAAATGTGGCATAATAACTTATTGTTATTCATTATATGTAAATATGTATGACGTTGGTAACAAATATTTTTTTATTATTTAGGTTAAAATATATGTTTTAATTTAATTGACTAAATTTTGAGACACTTTTAATAATAACGTTACCTACTTATTCAGAAAATTATACTTTTAAATTCTAAACTAAAATGATTCGAAGTGTGAACATTTAATCGATTATAAAATTATAAACCTCATAGTTTGTATAGTAAATACAGTTACTGTATGTGTTATTATTTTAAACAATTAAAAAAATAAAAATGATAAAAACATCATGCTTTAGATTACAAACAACATTACATTCAAGATTGTTTATGTACAATTAAATATGATGTATTTCTGTGTTAATTAAAAGTATTCTTTGTATGCTCTAAAAATCTGAAATAATAAAACCACAATGTTTAAATTTCAAGATAAATAATCTTTTTAAAACACAGAGTTCTTTAAATTTCAGGTAAGAACACTAACTATAACTCTTAGCTACCTACCGTGCTCATAGCTACATACTGTGCCCATAGCTACCTACTGTGCTCATAGCTACATACCGTGCTGATAGCTACATACCGTGCTGATAGCTAACTACCGTGCTCATAGCTACATACCGTGTTCATATCTACCTACCGTGCTCATAGAAATGTACCGTGCTCATAGCTACATACCGTGCTCATAGTTACCTACCGTGTTCATAGCTACCTACCGTGCTCATAGAAATGTACCGTGCTCATAGCTACATACCGTGCTCATAGCTACATACCGTGTTCATAGCTACCTACCATGCTCATAGCTACCTACTGTGTTCATAGCTACATACCGTACTCATATCTACCTACTGTGCTCATAGCTACATACTGTGTTCATAGCTACCTACCATGCTCATAGCTACCTACTGTGTTCATAGCTACATACCATGCTCATAGCTACCTACTGTGTTCATAGCTACATACCGTGCTCATAGCTACCCACCGTGTTCATAGCTACATACCGTGCTCATAGCTACATACCGTACTCATAGCTACCTACCGTACTCATATCTACCTACTGTGCTGATAGCTAACTACCGTGCTCATAGCTACATACCGTGTTCATAGCTATTTACCGTGCTCATAGCTACCTACTGTGCTCATAGTTACCTACCGTGTTCATAGCTACCCACCGTGTTCATAGCTACATACTGTAGTGATAGATACTTACTGTGCTCATAGTTACCTACCGTGCTCATAGCTACCTACCGTGCTCATAGCTACATACCGTGCTCATAGCTACATACCGTGCTCATAGCTACCTACCGTGCTCATAGCTACATACCGTGCTCATAGCTACCTACCGTGCTCATAGCTACATACCGTGCTCATAGCTACCTACCGTGCTCATAGCTACATACCGTGCTCATAGCTACCT
>JAUZND010002101.1:0-13070 GCA_034780555.1 Coelogynopora nodosa
GGGAGAGAGAGATAGTGGGGAGAGAGATGAGGGAGGGAGGAAGAGAGAGATAGGGGGAGAGAGATGAGGGAGGGAGGGAGGGAGGGAGTAATTTAACTAATAATATAATAAATAATTTGACTAATATGCTTTCGAGTTGCTGGTTAAAAGAGATAGAATGATAGAAATATGTGAAGTAGTTAAACATTATTGAGAAAAATTATTCGAAAAAAACAGGAGAAGAAATATACAGAGTCATAGAGATAGGAACTCAACATATATTCAGATGGCCTCATTACTCCTTGTTTCAATTTAGTTCCATGACTAAAAGGTTACAGATTAAACATTTGAAATAAAGTTTAAAAACAACAATAACAACAAGGGATCAACTAATACAAAACGACTTTTTTTAAACTGCTAAAAAATAGAACGAATTCTAATGAGTCTGTTAAAATGAAGTTCCTGCTTTACAAACACCATCCGATGTTTCCACACAGCTCAGCTATGCAAGACAAGTTTGTGTGTTGACACAGCCTAATGTACAGCTGCAGAATAATACAGAGGACCTGTCTCTCTTTTCCTCCACCTGTTTATACTAACTAGTTTGTTACGTATAGAGCCTCCCTATATAAGTTTCACCTGTAACTGGGGCTGCACATGGTGCGGGTGCACACAGAGAGGGAAGGTATAAGTGTACCCAAGACTAACAGGAGATTTGAGATCACAGGCTAAATGCTGGGGTTGTTATAGAAACACTATATTTAGAGTTACAATTTTATCACAGCATGCAATATTATATGTATAATATAGCGGCTTTTGCGAATGGAAAAGACAATTATTGTTGCCGAAATAAAATAGAGAAATAATCCTTTTGCTGATTTCAAAACAGAACTGATTTCCAAATGAAATATAAATATGTATAAACGAGACAGACATTTGGACATTTTATGCGTTTTTACATATTTTATCACTTTGCCAAGTAATTTATTAAAACTACTTATGAAAAGGAACAGACGTTTAATTTGGTTATTTCAATAATAACAATTATATTAATTCTACATTTAGATCAAATCAATAGATTTCAAGCATGACCTTACTATCCCAAGTTTCCATTACATGTCAGGCGAATGTGCCACCTGTCTTTTCTTTCATGTAATGTCCTCAAATTGAGAATTATCAACAAATATATACAACAGATTTATAACAAAATTTAATCCTTCCATAATAGACTGACGTCAATGAAAAATTACGTCAAAGATAGACACATAAAAACATTTTCAGGAAAAGTTGATTTTAATAGATATAAAAAATTATTTTCTATTGTGGTTGTCACCTTTTCGTTATTTTAAAGGTTGACAATAATCTAGTTATCTTATCATCTAAAATGTGAACAATATTAGAATAGTTGAACAAGCCAGATTGTTACAGTTTATAAATTCCTTAATATGGTTTGCGAATCTTATGCCTATACAGTCTCACAACAGCTTCAATTTTTATGAATAAATAACGAGCCCAACCTAAAATTCACAACAGTCAACTCAACCATTTCTTCCAATTTTTTAATGGTTTACATCAGGCCGGTAGTCAAGGCAGCGATGATTGTAACTATAGTCAGTTGCCAGGAGCTAGATATCAGCGTCCTTCACAACGCACCCCAAATGGTTGTTAAATGAAGGCAATTGCTGCTGTAAGGTTTCTCTAATTCATCTCTAGAATAAAATGGTGAGTACATCTCCCTTCCGCCCACCCCGCCCCCCTTTCCCATTCTCTCCAGTCATCTCAGAGTCTAAGGTAGGGAAGCATTCTTCATATGGGACCGCAATTATCCCTCCAGTTTACGAGCAATAAAGACTATCCGATATAAGAGCTGAAATATGCGATTAATAATTTAGAATGCAGTTGCCATTTCCGGCGTTTTTACCAGTGAATAAGAATAATAATCGTTTCTGTTTAAAATTGTGGATCTATAGTCTATAATATAGGAATAGTGCGGAATAGGACTACGTGTAAACACGGTTACAATGAATATAAGCGCAGTAAATTGTGAATAGCCTTCTTTAGTAGTTCCTATAATCTGTTTGCGAAACCAGCTATACCAGGAATAATATAAATTAATTAGCAACAGACACTCCTTGTCACCTTAGAAACACAGTTAAGAAAATAGAATGCTCGCCTTGCCTTGCCTAACTGCTGTGTTTAACTTATACACGTGTCAATATTATTTAAAATCTATTGTTTTTAACCAGTATAGTGTAGAAAAGGATGGCGTAGTTCTCAGCGCTGTACCTGAAAAGTGGAACTATAATATTGCACATCCCCCAACGGAAAGTATCTCTCTTTCTAACAGGAATTTAAATGTTACACAGATATAATACACAATGTTATATATCAAAATATAATTGATACGCAATATTGAAAATCCTTTATTTTGCATTGACGGCTGCAGTGGGGCGGTCCAGGGGGTCGCCCCCCCCCCCCCCTTTGCTAATTGTAAAACTTGTTTAGGATGATCATTTTCTTGGGACCCCCCTTTCAAAAATTATGGATCGGCGCTTGTTTTTTAATAATCGATACCAACGCACTGCTATAGGCCTACATTAGATATATACTCGAACTATAACAAACTAAATAATTCATAATATTATGATATTTGATCATATGCATCATGCTGCCGCTAAATATCTATTCAGTAAAATAAAATATTAATATTGATTGTTAATATATATTGCGTATATGTATGAGGTATAACCAATTTTCATGATATATATAATTATATCATGTTATAATATATACTATACAGGTATAAATTATGCCTGAAATACACAGAATCCTATGCGTATATATATATATATGCAGTATTCCTTATGGTGGTTTTATGAACTCATTTGCTTTATATATGATACAATCTGTTCCTGCATATTATAATAGTATAAATAACATCAAACAATGCCGCTACAATGTTTCACATAACATTAATATTAATCAGCAGAGCATTATAGAATAAAACAATTACTCCGTGAATAAGGGATGCTAAAAGATCTGATATGGCAGCAACTATTGATAACAACTTACAATCACTAATAATATACCTCATGTAGTGATCGCTTATACTTTTTCTTTTTTCAAATAAACTCAATAAACTTTGAGTCTTGTGCTGAACGTATATAGCTTATATATAATATGCACAGTTATGTTTTTTGTAGTAAAGAATAAGTATATATATATATATAATTTGTTATTAAAAGATGCCATTGTATATATTATATGGGATTAGCTCTTGTTTATTATGAACTTTCGGCATGAACGAAGCAAAGTATGTTTCCATGTGAATTGAGATTTAAGTTTGGTTGATGTAATTGAATATTATTGGCAGTTTTGCTCGAATACATATTGAGTTATATAATTTAACATACTAAAAATAGTTTTAAAATATTATTAAAGCGTATTAAAATGTTGTCATTATTCCAAAAAAAGTAATTTGTGGTCGAAGGTCATTAATGTTATTAATTCATTAAAAAAAAGTATTATAAGGACTAAGTCTGATGATATAGGCTATATATCTGCAGGATGTTCCTACTTTTTAACACAGATAGTTTATACTCCAATGCACTATATAATACAAGATACAAATAGGTTAAAACTGTTTCCTGACATTTTTTAGCTGCACAAACAAGGATACCAAAATTAATATTTCATTTAGACAAATACAGACCAATATGTGTTCGCGCTTAAAACTATCAGATATTTCTATATAAGGACTGGTTTTAAAATACAAGCTATAGGACGCTAATGGATGCGCAATGAGAATTCAGCTAAAATGAGAAATAGAGGTTTGATTCCCTGAATAATCTGACTTCAAACACAGTCGGAAACAATTGTTAACGGTTGTCCAGTTTTTATTTTACAACTATATATACATATAGATATCATTCAAGGTCCGGTTTGCATATATTGTATACACTGCAATGAGGTAACTTAAAGGTTTTTTTAAAGTTTTTATCAATTGTTTGACAATGACCATGATCTCTTTTCCAGAGTGCGACTCACTTGAGTTGCGTGTTCGCCTTGTCGATCACTTGACGGATCTGGTCCTGACAGCGTTTGATCACGTCCACCTCCTGAACAGGGGAGGAACAGAGAGAGAGAGAGAGAGAGGGGGGATATTAAAACATACATAATCGCCGATAATGTGGATTCTCTTAAAGTACAAAATTAGTCGATATATAATAAAAGTGAACCCAGTTAAACTAAAAAAGGAATATAAACTACTTTTAATTTGCTGATTTAGATTTTGTATTCTTCCTCATAGATAAAACAAAACATGTAACTCTGACATATAGTACGTATTTAACTAATTATTTATTGCATTTATTTCGAAGTAGTTATCCAGATGAACTAAAATTGATTATAATGCTAAGAAATTAGACGCATACTTGATGGCAAAAAGCTTCCTTCAGCTGTCATTATTATTGTACCTGTCACGATATAATAGACAAAGTTGTATTACACACAACCAAAACTTATTATAATCATATCAATCCATTTCATTCATATATAATCGGTGTTGACCCGCTCGTTAATATTCACAAAAACAATTGAAAAAACAAACAACGCAATTAGCTAAAAGCGTGATTGCAAACCTCTTCAACTTTCAAGAGGTTGACCACTCATTATAGGCCAACACTCATCTTCCATATAGTGATGGCATAAACTGCAATAATACATGTTTTTTCGTTAAAATCGCAACAATTTTAGACATACCATAAACATTATTGTTTTATTTTTGTTGAATATAATAAATACATAGAGAGCTATATACCGCATGAGACCGTTATATATATATTTAAGGTTGTATTTACCTTTCCATAAATATGATCAGAAGCAGACAGAACTACTAAATAAACTATATTATACTCTGTCCTTATAACCTATATTAGCAGATTGCTTGAATCTTCCGAAGGCAATTAGTCAGTCCGCACAAAGAAGTGCTAACGAGGCTGTAAATATAATTTATAGCCTCGCGTCGGTGGTTTACTTGTCGACTTGAAGAAAAGTGGATTGACAGCTTTGATGTTATTCCAGACGGTGGGGATGATTAAAACAAGAGATTATACAGAGTTCTTTATATCATCATCAAAGTAAACTGTTTAGGGCGGCTGCTCCTCCTGCCTCTGGCTAGATGCCGTTCCAACTGTTCAGTACGTATGACAGTATATGGTGCCTATTGTTTACTTGAATACTTACTATACCTACATATTAATAATCTTGGTATGTAGGTGAGTACCTATGAGAGTGTGTGCGTCTGTCGACGTTGATTATATTATTATGTACACATTTATTCAGTTAAAGAAAACAGTTTGTTAATTAGGGTTTAGCGAGACAATTGAGCAGATGTATACGGCGAGGTGTTTTGCACGCGCGTGAAACGGTTTCAGAAGCAGGAATACCATAACTACGCGACGGTTACTATAGCGATGCGTAGTACAGTTTGTACTTTGTATAATATATATACTATGTGTGTTTGTGTGACCATATATATATATATATATATATATATATATATATATATACTCAACTATAACTATAATCGAAGTCTGTTTGTGTGGTATAAGATATTATAGAGTCACTCTGGCTCGTTTCTGATATAACCATGTTTAATGTATTAATATATAGGTGTCAATGGTCTTTTATATTGAAGCTCTATTTTTAATTAAATTAATTGCGAAATACGATTGTCGCAAATTAAACAAGTATTATCTTAACCAAGAATAAAAACGTATATAGCCTATAATCTCTTAAAGAAATATAAAATGTTAATCTTTTAGTTAACGACCAGTTCATATAGCAAAAATAAACAAATATAGTTTGATTATTTAAACACAAACTTAAATTAATAAAAATGTGATTTTAAACCGTTATTTCAGTTGCACCATATTTTGCTATATATAAAATAACTATTAAAATTTAGGAAATATATATAGCATAGTAAACAACATTAAAAATATATAACTGAAGACATCAATTTAATTTACCAGTATTCAAAACAAATATATTCACAGTTCAAATTTATCAGGTAACACTTATAATTTAGGTCAACATTTAAATTAAAGTATGCTGTCAGAGGTTACTTTTCATTCATTTAGTTATAAGATACACGTAACAATTCTCCCTTAAAAATCGTTTAAAATATACTTTAAACGCTTTTCCAAAATGGTATAATATATTTTAATTGTTATATACCTATATAAAATTATATATATTATTATTTCAAAACTGTTTTCAGGGAATAAATAATTGTTTAATCTTTATAGAAATAAATTTTTCTATAAAGTATCTTTTAGAAGGTATATGTGGGGAGAAAATTAGATCAAATGAAAATACCCTTTGCGGAATGCGTTTATAAAGAAAGATGTGTTATATATACGAATAAACTATTAATCAGGGTTCTCGCGCTTTCACCATTATAACGAATATTATGACATTTGAATCACAATTCAGGATACTTGAATATGACAATTATAGTATAACGCTATAATCATCTTCATGCACACATATATCTATGTTATTTATATAAACGAAGAGTACAGAAAAGTACGCGTAAAGTACAGAAGATTAAATAATCAGTTATATCAATTATTATTAATTATCGATCGAATAAACATTATTTTGTAACGTTTTAAATATTAATTTTTATACATATAGGACAACTAGAAATAAAATACTGAACAGTTAAAAGAATGGCAAAGTTTACTAAAAATTAGAATTAATGTATTGTGACAGGCATGAAGCACAATACTTGCATAAAGCAACACATTCACGATATATAAGACCAATTTTGTTATTATTTTAATAATTAATCTTTTTTAAATATTTAAATGGTAATCGGCAGTTCCAATAATAAAGGGACCAGTGAATTGAAATAAACACCACACAAATGAGTATAGGTAACATGCTCACATTGAGCAGATCCTTCTCCACATTGTCGTGCACCAGATCGATCGCCTGCCGCTTCTCCCGATTGTACAGACACTCCTGCGAGATGTGGAGCGGATTCTCCGTCTCCGCCAGCACCTTCTCCGCCATCCGCTTCGCCTCCGTGAGCCGGCCTATCTCCCCCAACATCTGGTCCGTCTCGTTGTTCAACTCCGACTTCCAGAAGGAGATATCGGCCAGCCGGTCGCCAAGCTTCTTGCCCGCCTCCTCCTGGGCTCGCTTGGTCCGGTCGTCCGTCTCCCGCGCCAGCCGCAGCGTGTCAAAGCGCACCCGCTCCGCATTGCTGCGGATCCGGTCGCTGGTCTGGTAGTAGCCCAGGCTGGAGGCCAGCCAGTCGTTGGGCGTGTAGCGGGTGTAGAGGGCGTTACGGGCCGCCGAGAAGACCGGGGGGACGCGGATCCCCTCCAGCTCGGAGAGGGAGTTGCGCGCGGACAGTGGCGCCGAGAGGGAGTTGGTGAGGGAGATGGTGGGCTGCACGCGGGCGGTCTGATAGTAGGTCGAGGGCCGCCAGGGCAGGGTGGTGAGAGAGCGGCGCAGCGGCGAGGGGCCCGAGAAGGGGTCGGCATGGCGTGCTGACGATGACTGCATGTTGCCCACGCTGGGGAGGAAGGTTGAGGCGAAGGTGGGCCGCGGCGAGGTCAAGTAGGTGGCGGTCTGGGATTGGCCGAGGAAATCCATGTTGTCAGTGCAGTGTGGATAGAGGAGTCCGGGGACTTGCTGGAAATTAATGGGATATGGGGAGTGCTATTGTATATGCTTTGCGAAATATTAATTGGTTTGATGCTAATATAAATAGTATTCATTATTCCTTTTTATAGAACTTTTGAATTTAAACTGATTAACAAAATTTCATAAAGTTTAAATTTAGAAATATGGATCCATTTGTAAAACGCATTATTTATAAATACAACTCTTTACGCAACATGTAAGATATGTCATAACTTCTAACAAACAAATCAAGCAATACATGTTGCCCCTTCCTGTTAATTAGACAATTTTTCACATTCCTTGTTAAAAACATATATATGTGTGTTTTAAATTGTTTTGTAGTAAGATAATATTAATAACAATATTTAAGGAATCATTTTCAACAGATAATTGCCTTTGTTATTGTTCAATAACATTATTTAAATTTACAATTTATCATATATATCAAGTGTGTAAATTTAAAAATTGTGTTTATGCAACAAAGTGCCGAAATGAATGCTTTAATTTTTTTTTAGTAACTAGCATAATATTTAAAAACAAGTAAATGTTATATTTTAATTCCAATTTTATGCTCGCTAGAACCCGGGACTAAACCCAATTTTATGACCCCACAAGTTACCTACAATGGAGCCAGTAAAATAAATTGCTATAATGTGTCATTTTAGACCGCTTTTTATAACTTTGTAGGCTTACAGGTTTACTGAACGGATTAGCAACCGGAAAAAACTTCAGGAACCAGGTTGATGTAATTTATCCGTTATATAGTTGAATACATCGGTTGAATGATCGAAAACTGGACCGTTCTCTCTAATCGACTATAATAGACAATGTAAGGTTGACTACACACATATTGAGTCAGATCACTGAAATAATCAGCAGAGGGAAGAGAGAAATGGGGGGGAGAGGAGTTGCAGTGGAATTGCATCTAAGCAATCAGGTTGGGCAGTTGTATAAGTATGAAACTTTAAATATGTTAATAAATTGTGGAAATACACAGTTTACTAGAAAGTGAAAACAACCCCCAGCGCAACTACTTCATAATTAAGAAAAAAATGCCGATAAGTGAGACAAACAAATATGATCGGAATAATTTTGTTTTTGGCACAAACTATGAAATATAAAACTATATAACAAACAAGTATTTTCAGGTTTAATATTTGCTTTCAAATTATATTTTTGCAGATAACTATCACAAAATATTACCCATACACTAGATATTTAATATAAATTATCAGAAAATGGTATTGCTTTAGCAACTAAATAATCTACTCATATTTTCCTTTTTAATATTTAATGACGTCATCAAACAGTTTACGTATAATGTGACGTCATCAAAGGGTTAAAAATTATTATATATGATTTTGATTGATAATATTTGGAATTAATTATATGTTTTAAATTTAATTGTATATTATGAAATCTCTATTTGTCTGATTTGTAATTGATAAGTTTGCACTAATCATAATTTGTATTACATTTACTTAGATAATTATTAAAAATAATTTATGTAAAATAATGATATGGAATATAGAAACTGAGAAAGGCTTTAATAAATAAGCCAAAAGTGTCTTTTCCACTAAATTTCATTTTTACTTCCTTCAATTTGACCACTATTTTACAAATTAGTTATTCAAAACTATAAGTGATTCTATTTAGTTATTTTTAATTAATTTATATATATATATATATACAGACATAATATATGTTAAATTCGGTTCAAATAAAAACATTTACTGAACATACATGGAATATATATATATTATATTGCTATAAATAGATAACAAAAATCATCGTATATCTTGCTTTATTCTTGCCGAAAACATTATAATCTTTTTTGATTACTTAATTTTTATGTTGTTAATTTAATTTAAAATATATTTTAATTAGTGAGAATATTTTTTTAATAAGAGTATACTAGAATTGATTGTACTATTCACACCTACAAACACATTTTTATTATCTGCTATCAGTTTTTTTAAATACAATAAACAGTTTTTAATTTCTCTGAAATAATGTCCTGTCAATCAACATAAATAGCATAATATGAGTAGTATAATAAACTGCTATGATAATAAATCATGTTAATATTTTAAATTCACTGGATTAAAGAAAAATAATGGCAATAGTATAATATGTTAAGACATGATGTAGCTTTAAAATTTAAAGAACAAGTTTATGAAATAGGTGGGACAAGATTATATGCTCCTATATTTTTTATACATTGCTAGCCTTAATTTAATACCAAATGTAATTCAGTCAACTTTGTGTATTTAAACAAATATGTGGCTTACAGGAATGTATGCATGCTAGCTCAATAGTCCCAAGAAGAAAAATAAAACTGAAATCAGTTCAAATTGATTGCCACTATAGCTAAAACAAATAATATATACTGAAATCTAGAATACACTAAAATAAATGTCTTAAATATTATCTTAAACACATTTATAGTACGTCATGTTAATAAATTATTTATAATATTATCATCAGGTGTTACATTTACACTGTAATATATGTTTAGCCATATAACTAGTTTTTAATATAAATTATTTGTATATTATAAAAATATGTTATTCTAGTCAAGTCCTTATAGTGAATTGATTGTTGATTTATATTACCATATTGTTTAATATTTTATTATAATATATTTGGTTTAAATAATATTATCAAAATTGCAATAAAATATACATTGTCATATATGACCACCGTTGAATTCATTAATTCAGAAACTGTGTTTTATTATACTGCTAAAATGAATATTTCAATATCAATAAATCCATATTCAAAACTGTACATTGCTTTTTGAAACAGACTCAGAATTAGTGTATCACTCTAAAATATTATTAATTTTTAGATTATATTAGATAATTATATATAGATAATTTTTAATTATCTTATAAACTTTTTATAAATTTATGGACAATTTTGAATTTTTGTATATTATAACCAAATTATTATTTGTGTTTATTATATTACAAACTTATTATAAATGTATGGAATGCTTTGAAATTATTTTTTTAATAATTAAATATATAATATAATATGGTAACATTTCTGTAATATGTTGTATTTTACATATTTTAGTTATTTCTGCATTAGTCTAGACTAATGCTATAAATATACTCATAAATGCAATAAATACCCAAAAATTTCCTTATATATATATTTTTTAAATTATAAAAAGTAATAGTTATTATGACTAATTGAATATATACTTTTTAAAATTTATAATTATTTATATACATGTTTAAAATTAATTCCTTAATTAGTTTATTCTAGGATATAAAATTATAGTATTAATAAAATTATATATTTTTATAAAAATTATTTCTTATTAATATATTAAAGCATAGATTAATATGTTCAGGATAATATAAGATATTTAGACTATAATGATGTGACTTAATAAAGATATGCAATATAGTTAGCTTTTAAATAAAATAAATTATATCAAGTATTATATATAGTAATTTATATAATATTTTATAATGATATATAGAAAATAATTACAATATATATATATAATATATAGATTATGAATTATAATATTTTATGACTTTATAAACATATTTTTATAAAATTATTAGCTAATTTGTTTATTGTTAAGTGACTCCCCTAAAAATAAATTAACTAATAATTTTATTAAATATTGTTTTTTTTGTGTATTTATAAAATTTATTTATTTACTAATAATAATTAATAGTGTTAAATAGGTACAGCAAAGACCAAATGATTAAGATGGTATACTAATAGCATTATACAACAACAGGTTAATTTTTTTTTACTTTGACTTTACTATTTCTTAACTATTAGCTATAGTAGTAGTTAAACATTGGTAATCATTAGATTTAATGAATTTATTTATAGTTCATTAAATGTTAAAATATAAAATGTTATTAATAATTTATTAATTATGTTTTTAATGGTACTAATAATACATTATAAACAAAATGAATTAAAATATAATATTTATTTATAATTTATTTATCTACTGGTTTTAACTTTAAGGTTATAATTATAGCTTAACTCAATTAAGTAATATATTTATATATACAGGCCCATATACAGCCCCCCCCCCCCCAAAAAAAAATTATTACAAATAACATCTTTTTACTATTTCCTTGTCTAACTTTCTAAAATGTATTAACTTTTGCAAAATATATTTTTGTCAAAATAAAAATGTGTTTTCATGCATACCTATACTAAATTAACTTTTTGGGAGCACAGCAATAATTAATATTTATAATTTTGGTAAAATGGTGTATTTTATAAAAGTGGCCCTCCCAATGAAAAAGGTATTGCTATGGGCCTGATATATATATATATAATTATAAATGGCACGGTATATTAAAGTTATTTTTTTTTAAATAACTTTAATAAATAATAACATTAATTATGAAATATATATTATTATTAATGGATTGAAATGTATATAGAATATAATAGGTTAATATTTAAGTTACTTTTATTAATAGTATTGACTATTGTCATTGTCAATATAATATATACAGGAAATCAATGACATTTAATTTCACATTTAATTATTAAGAATATTATAATTAAAAGACTGCTTGTTTTTAGGTTTAATTATTTATATATAACAATTCTAATTTAATTAAAATTAATTTTTAATTTAAGATAAAAAATTTTTACTATGTCTATGACTATACTTATAAGTTATAGTATATTAATAATAATATATTAAAATATTTAGTTATTTTAAAATTATAGTAGCATTATGTTTAACTAACAGGCTCATAGCCCGGACAAGAGGAAACTGAGACAATTGCCTCATTGTACTTTAAAATAAGAAAAAATAGGAGTAAAATTTTAAAAAAATATGTTTTTGACTCAAATTTTAAACTTTGTAATAGTAATGATATTAGTAAATTGGACATTCAGATAAATATTCTGCTTTTTGAAAAGTTTTCTCAGTTATTTTTAACCCTAGCTATTGGCCTGAATAACAGTAAATATGCACAGTGAGTAATAGCAATAATCAATGATCGAATAATCAAATAATAATATAAATTTATCAATTAAGACAAAGTGGCATTTTCACAATTTAATAATTTATACATTAATTCAAAAGTACTCATGTACTTAAAAAAGCACCAGTACAATAAAATTGATATTCAATTACGTAAATAACATTAAAAAAAAATTGAATTATGATTTACAACAAGTTACCTGACGTTAACAATAAAATAATAAGATAAATTATATTCGCGCCAAATAATTTCGCTACCTCGTTACGATAGTAACCATAAAATAGTTTATAAAAACCAACATGTTATTATATTATTTTATAACATAAGGGCGTATGAATAAAAAAAGTAAAAGGTATGAAGCATATGCTTCAAAGTAAAAGCAAAAGGTCGGAGGTTTTACTT
>JAUZND010002102.1:0-13069 GCA_034780555.1 Coelogynopora nodosa
TTAATAATTAGCCGTATCTTTGATGCATTTTGTAATTACATGCGATTGTTAAGCGCCTCAGACATCATTCATTTGATTTAGAGGCGCTTTATAAATATATAAGTATAATAATAATAATAATAATAATAATAATAATAATAATAATAATAATAATATAATAATAATAATAATATAATAATAATAATAACAACTGTTGTACATACTTACTAGTTATAGCTACACATAACATATACAATGTATACCTCATTTACTCTAGGTACCTACACACGTTATATGATTGTCGATATCGACATCCTCCAAGGAGATGGAACTATCTCCTGAGCTGCAAACCATGTTAGCCTTCAATCATCAAATGCAGTACCAGCGAGCTGTGTCTCACTCACTTCTTTACTTCTCCTCTTCTATGACCAGACCAAATCTGTCGTCATGAATCGCTCTATGCAATAGGTGCAGTGAAGCAAACAGTGGAAATTCTGATTGCTGGTCAGATACAAATCATCAATTAGGATCAACCTCTGTATGCAGTGGCAAAAGCGATGCTGTGGAGTTGTCCAGCATTGCATGGTAAAGAACACTTCATTATGCTGTCTGGTGAATTTCACATCGAGAGGCCGCACTAAAGATACTTGGCGACCTACTGAGGGGAAGTGGCTAGACAGGAGTACTTGTATAAGCTGAAATTGCTACTCCTATGTGACAGCAGATTCCTTTCCGAAAGCCTCCCATGTGACACGTACGGGCACGAGCTTATCAGGTCACAGCCAGCAGTCTATTGTATATCTTCTCCCGCAGAAAGCCTACACTGAGTACAGTAATAACATGGAGGAGGGAGACGAACTCAGGTCTCTGGTAGACTTGTGGTCTGAAAGATCATGTAATGTCCCCAGTTCCACTTCTGGTACATCGTCCTGCAGCTTTAAACAGTGATTCTGATTTTTATGTGCGATGATTAAGAGAGGCCAACTTTCCACTCTATATATATTGTAGATAGAGCCAATGTCGGCCAAATTCAAAATTGCCGTTGCTATTTGTTATTTTCCCGGAGTTTCGGTTCAAAACCACGTATCTTAGATCATGTTTTTAATGAATAATCCTAAATTTTAAGAATGAAGAATATAGTAGTATTTAATCCACTAGCAATTACGTAACTACATATTTCTGCATATATATATTATTTGTAAAGTGTCAACAAGTTAACAGAAAATTGGCATCTTTTTTTACACTTGCCTAAGATTTGACGTTACATATAATATTATCGCTTTTCGTTAATTACATCGAATGGCTGTTAATAATATTAGAAGCTAGAAATTAGAAATTAGAAGTTTGTTCTAAACAGAAATTGGTAAAATATTAATAGATCATTACCGAATAAAAATTAAAATATTTTTCCTCCCCACCTCCTACTCCCACCAACGCCACGCCTCCGGTCCCCACTGTAAAACAATATTCTCTCACAAAAACACATCGTTCTTTTCTATTCACTTTTATTCATTTTATACTTATAATAACTTTACTTGGCAAGTAAGTTTCATTAAAGTAATAAGGACATTTTTAATAACTGTTATTGTAAGGAAAATGTCATGCATAATTAGTAAAAATTGTTTTCAAAACAATATTGTCAATTTTTATTTGATTAATAATGTTACTACTTTTTAATAAATGAGTAATACGAGTAACATTACGATAATATTTTTAAATCCATGTTTTTAAAACTGAATTATTGAAATTTTAGTAAACTAACTGAATACAATTGTGATTCCATAATGCAAATGTATCTGTCATATAATATGACGTTTTCGTATGTAAATGTTGTGCAAGAAAAAGTAGTAAATTACATTAGGTTACGCTACACACTTACAGATATATCATGTTTATGAGATTTTGGAAAGATAATTCATATTGATTTGTAAAATACACAAATTATATAATTCTACTTGCCATCTTATCAACTTAATTGGATTCTTTATCTATCATACTGAAGGATCGGCTTATTCCAGTATGCTGAGGATTTATATGTTGGATATTTTCGTGTTTATGTATTGTATATTTTGTTGGTTTCAGAGTGAGGATAAGTTAGATCTTCTTTCTTTCTGATTATTTTGGTAATTTTTAGGATGCGTGATGACCAATTAAATTTATGATTAAACGTGAGACCTCTACGTTAAGAACGAGATTTGTTTAAGAATTAATAGTTATGCCTCATCTCCACTGAACAATAATCAAAAGTCTGTAAAATGATTGTCAAAGTTTTTATGTACGTGTATATTTATTCTTTAATGTCTGTATTTTTTAGTCAGGTAGAATCCATGTTAAACCTTCGGTATACATTTGACTTATATTAACGCGTTGAATAGGGATATAATTTTTTAACGCAAAAACGTGTAGGATCCATAGAACCATTTATAACATTCTCTAAATGGCCAATTTGTTTTCTATCCCAAAGACATTATTGAATTAGTGACATTATTCATATTGGTATGTTTATTTAAAGATTCAGTTATTTATGTTATTAATAAGTTATTTAAGTCATTAGTAAGACATTTAAGTTATTAATAAGTTATTTAAGTTATAAATTAGTTATTTAAGTTATTAATAGATTATTTAAGTTATTAATAAATTATTTAAGTTATTAATAAATTATTTAAGTTATTAATAAATTATTTAAGCTATTATTTAATTATTTAAGTTATTAATAAATTATTTAAGTTATAAATTAGTTATTTAAGTTATAAATAAGTTATTTCAGTTATAAATAAGTTATTTCAGTTATAAATAAGTTATTTCAGTTATAAATAAGTTATTTCAGTTCTAAATAAGTTATTTCAGTTATAAATAAGTTATTTCAGTTATAAATAAGTTATTTCAGTTATAAATAAGTTATTTAAGTTATTAATAAATTATTTAAGTTATTAATAAATTACTTAAGTTATGAATAAATTATTTAAGTTATTAATAAATTATTTAAGTTATTAATAAATTATAAGTTATAAACAAGTTATTTATGTTCTATTAAATCACGATGTGAGATTATTTTGAAAGGTTTGATTATCGAAAAAATACAGCCTGGTTTGCACTGATATTCAAATACATTTTAAGCCGAATCCTGTATATCTTATTAGAGCAGATAGTGCTGGTAATTTTTCTTTGAAGCTGAGCTGTTGGTGACAATACTTGCAATGAAATACCTTCACATAAATTTAATAAAATGATTCTTTCATCCATTGTTTTAGCTCATGTAGGGTACTTTTATAAGTACGTTTCTTAAGTATTAATGTTAGGATTCAGATCTCTTGAAACAGGTATAATAAAATTAGTTTTATATACGGTTGAAAATGTTCTTTTAATTATATTCATATTGAAGAGATGCACTAGGGGATCAGTAATAAAATCTGCGTATAAACATATATTTTTACTAACATTTTATTTGAACCTACTGATTTAATATTATCTAAATGTGATTGTGCTTATTTACATCATATCGTTTAACCACTATTTTAAAAATTCTGTTTTCTTCATATACTTTGTCTGAAGAGGAACCGAACATGCTGCAAAAGTGTTTTTTTTTATTATATCAAACAGAAGTATATTTTGAGGTTATAATAACTTTTTCAATAACGTTTTGGAAAATGAAACTGGTATTTGTATTTATTGTTTTTAATTTGATTGTATAACTTATAAAGTATAAAGTTTGTTTTACGTTAAATATATAAATTTTACTATATACATTTCAGTTATAATTGTATTACTTAATTTAATTATTTAATTAATACAATGTAACTATCAATGAATACAAAATGGATACAGTAACAAATTGATGTGATTCCCGTAGCATTATGTTAAAATGAATAAAACTATTATATTGACATTATTATATAATTATGACTAATATTGTGATTTTCTGTTTAGTTATTATTTGATAAATTTAATTGATTTCGAGCTTTATTCGTGTTATCTATTTTATCAATGATCATATTATCTATAATTAATCTATATCTTCTACTTATTAACCAATATATATTTTACAAGGGTTTGTATCCTATAATAAATGTGTATTTTCTTTATATATTAAATAACACCGTTGTTTACGTCACTCCTATTTAATTCATATTGCATATCCAGGTGCTACAATGCTTTGGGAGATTTGTCGTTCATTCTACTATGATAAACTAAGCAACATGTATATCATGACACTTTACGTTGATAGTCTTCTCCCATCGGCAGAAGCTGGAATGCAGTGGAAGAGGTATAACAATAAAATACAACACAATAATATAATAATAAAAAAATATTATAAATATAAATATAATTCTTTAACACGTGTACTTCATTAAACAGCGTATATCAATTTTTGTTCTATGGTTATATATCTGTTCGATAGTTATAGTTTAAACAGACACTTGCAACATATTTATAAACGTGTTATTAATACCTTAACTATTAAATCATTTAGTTTAGTGTCATTATATTATGAAAATACAAACTTCAGAAACTACTATAATATTCAATAACTTAAATAACTATAAATAACTTAAAGTATTCCCTGACAAACTTATAATTAATACATTTTACATTTGTATTGTCCAATAAAATCGATCCAACATTCAATATATTTTATTAGGAATTCCTAGAAATATGATAAAGAATCGGCTCAGCCTACATTACGCATTCATTACTCATTAGTTATCTTTCTATATTTTGATTATATCGTTATACAGAAAAATTTAATTTGTTTAATCGTTTTATTCTTTCTTTCATTATTGTTACTTTTGCCTTCATAGAATGGACAGTTTATATAAAAGGAAACATTTTATTATATATTTTAAATCCATTGTATTTTTCCATATTTTCTCAATTTTATATCATTCTGAAATATTGTAAAACATTCTATCTGCTAGTATTGAATACAAATGGGAAAAAGAGAAAACGCGCTGTTCAAAACACATTTACAATATTGTGGTAATAATTTAATATAGCCCATACTAATAACTTTTATTCAAATTTAAGTCTCTAGTAACATATTTTAATTTTCTTTTTAAAGATTCTGAAATTTTATAAATTGGATATATAGAATATCATGTTTGCGTTAATATGTATCATTGCCTAGGAAAATCCCCCCAAGACTTATTTCCTGAATGTATATATATATATATATTCTAGATGGCGTTATGCCAGTGGTTTCCAAAAGCTACACATGTTTATAAATGTAAATGTATTGTTCATAAGATTTTAGATGCCTATGACATTGATTTGGTTCTGTAAATCTGAAAGTTTATAACATTTAGCACAACTTTTTGCGGTTAAAAATATTGCATTAAAAGTAGGAACACCATTAACTGTAAAGTATGTTTATTTTACGCATTTAGAGTCTTTAGTATAGAAGATAGATTTTGTACAAACATAGAACTTTATAATGGTTTTATACTGTATATTGACCAATATTTTTAGAATATAGTTTGGTTTATTAGTAAGACTTTTTATTAATTTTAACAATAACCATTTTTTTCAAAAAAATTTAATTCATGCTGATGAAAATCTTCACCAGGTTGTCCTCAAGTAAGAATTTCATAAAAATATAATTAAATATTTCTTCAAATATCAATATTATCCTTATCAATAGATTATTAATATACCATAACTTTTATTTTATTAAATCAAAATTTTGTTCACAATCACTTGTGAACTTTAAACTTTACTTAAGACTCAAGAATTCGCAGACACACCACTTCAAATGTCAGAGTTATTCCTCGATAGGGTAAATGTGTGTCATCCATTTTGAGTGCCTTGTGGTGATTTATCAGCTTATTTATTAAAGTTATCTGCTTATGTATAGTAAGCAACCATTCCATTAATAACCAATTCGGACCTCCTTGTGAAATGATATAGGTAAGTATATTACATTTTTTCTGTAAGATTTACAAAATTATTTTTACAAAAATAATACTTGTTTTAAATTTTAATAAGTAAATACCATATAATCAGTTTTTTACGATGAACCCTAGTTATTTCTTATAAACAGGTTAAATTACATAATGTATGTAAATGACTGAAGGATGTTAGTTTTTTTATTGTGTTAGTTATTTGAAATTGCTTAGTTATTATAACCTCTATAAATAACAATTATCCGAAAAGATATAACTAAAACGGTTCTATTATTTTTTTAATATTTGTCGGATATAAGATTAAACTTAAAGAATAAAAATAAACAAAAGCATGAAATTGAATTGGTTATGTTAAAAATAATAAATAAGTTTGTTTTCGTTTTAATGTTTACATATAAAATTAGTAAATCTATTATTAATGCATTTTGTATAAAAATTGGAATGTGCCATTAATGCGATTCTATGTTCTAAAAATCAATTTTGATATATTTGACTAAACAAATTATATATAAGAAATATAAATAATTACTAATAACTTAATGAAATACCATTAAAATGTAAAATTAAATATGTCCAAATTTCTAATTAGAGCAACATTCGTAACTTTCGAATACATTATAAACGTCTACTTACAGAGGCGAAATAAGGGGGTGGATGGCATTTCATTTCAAATAAAAATGAAACATTTTGAATTCTAAATTTTGAAATTATAAAAAAAATCAAAGCCCGGAAAATTTATATTATATTAGGAAAAACAACAAAAACTCAAAATTAGAATATTAAAAATAAATAAACTCAATGTTGTGTGTTTGATCGGAAATTTTCTATATTATACTATATGTATATGCAATACATTATTAAAAATATACAAATTTACAACAACAAAAAAATTTAATTAATTTTTTAACTCTTCCCCGACAATAACTCAGCAATCTCTGATCATTCGTACTCCATACTTTTGCAGAACCAATTGATAAATTAACTATTTAATCTATAGATATAGCTACTATTACAGCCAAAACTGCAACAATGAGTGATACAGAGAGAAGATGTATTTTATGAATTCATGTAATAAACCGGCTCAGACTGTGAAGTGTAATCACCAATATTTTAAAATAATAGCATCTATAGTTCAAAGAAAATTCAATTTCAATATCATATGATTCAAGTTCATAGAAAGTTTCTGTATAGAAATGACTCCATGAACAAAGCATTTGGTGTTTACTGTGTATTCTATTCTTAACATCGTAAGAGAATGAAATAACAAGGAAAACCTACCGTTTTTTATAAATCACACAAATACCACTCAAAAAAATATTGAAATTGAATACATATTTAATGTACCATTAAACCCAATTATTTAAAAAAATGTAAACCCCAAACTGACAAATTCTCAATTTATTCTTTTTAAAACAACAAATAAGTTTAAGTGTTCATCAAGATTTTAACATTGCGTAGGGCCTATGGGGAACAACATGATCACAATGAAGGTATCATTCTGGTGGGGTCCATAAGAAACAACATGATCACAATGAAGGTATCATTCTGGTGGGGTCTATGGGCAACAACATGATCACAATGAAGGTATCATTCTATTGAACTAATTATACTTCCATTGAACAAACATTAGTTTTGAACATCGAACAACATAACCCGTAGTTAATGCAACACTCCAATTCTGCTTCAGAAATGCCATATACATCATCAAAATCAATCAAAACTAACGAAATTATTGAAGTAATTGCGAATACAGTTAGAGAATGCTTTCAAAAATGTATATTACAGCTATTTCTACATTATTATAATATTGAAATCTAGACTTCGTTTGACTGAAATATTGTCTTAAAAATTAGTTTTGTAATCAAAGAAATTGAGAAGAAATTGAAAGTTGTTAAAACCTTAAGAGACGGCGCAAAATTTGGTTATTTTTTTAGTAGACTTAATTGTGATTTACCTTTTAAAATAATTTTTTAATTTGTTATCTTAGATCTAACAATTATAATGGAACAAGAATATCAAAACATTTTCTTATGGGTTACTCCTCGGAGCCTTTCAACAGTATTTTTCCGAGCAATGGAAAGTCGACAGAACATCAAGGTAGAATTTATTATAGATTTATTGCATTTTTATTGACATTTAAAACAAATAAAAAATCAATTATAAATCAATTTGGTTGGTCTGTTAAACATCGAGGAAAATATTATATAATTTTGTATTATACAATCACAATTCTTAAATGGACGGTCCACATACAGATAATGTATTTTCACATCAATGTCATTGTTGGACAAATACAAATAGACTTTTTAAACGATATTTAAAATAGATTGCTGTGTTTCTAAATTGTTTTTGCTTCTTTTATTAAATGGCGCAAGTAAGATACTAGCCAACAAGGTAAAACAACGCGGTTTGTTCATGATCCCAGGAAAAATCTTCAGGAACTAGAACGCAACGAGATTTAAACGGTTTTTTTGACAAAGGAGCTTTACAGATAACTTTAAATAGACTTTTTTAATTTATTATATAACATTTGTATTTTATTTAATTATTTAGCATTAAATTAATGTGCATTATTACGATGAAATATTATTATATAAATATGATTAGCTATTCCATATTATTATATGTATTTTGTATATAATAAATGATACTACAATGCAAGCAAATAGTCAAGACATTTTATCGTTCAACGGAGCATATACAATTATCATATATTTGCATTGCAGGTGCATGTTATTCATTTTATAAGTCGTGTTTGACTAACGAAGTGGCACAAAATATTATAGATAAATATATATATCGCATTTGTTATTTTATAATTTTATGTTTTTCGCTTCCTCGTGCTTCCCCGTGGAGAGCTTGTTGTATAGGAGAATCAACACCACTTTTAAGGTGTACTTAGCAACATAAAAACCTGATTCAGACACCGTAACACTGATTATTTTTTCTAATTTATAGAATTAATACCACTTTGTGAGACTGAATGACGATTTTACAACATAGAACAAATGTAATCATTTTCAACACTAATATAGACAGAGTGTTTTTTATACAAGACATAGGCCTACTTTGAAATTGAATGTAAATCGAATTCAGAACTGTGACTGTTTAATAATGAATTTCGATTTTAAAATATAAATAATTTTTCTAAAAAAGCACTGTTTTGTTGTTTCTATATAACGTCTTCTTACTAGGCTTTCTTGGAGCCATACAGTGACGCTTTCTTTTACGGAGAAGAAAGGGTGAGCAAGCGGTTTCAGGAAAGGCCGATCAAACCAAACTGCACATTTCAAGATATTTTTCAGCTGCTAGAAGAGGCTAAATCTGGTTAGATAAAATCAATTAATGTTTTGTAACTATCTAATCACTATTTTATCATTTGATGTGTACGAATAATATTCATAGCTACCATTTTAATATTTAATCAATATTTTCATCATAAATCATATTATTTACGGGATTATAAATACATATATAATAAAGATTATAAAGATTAACAAGATTAGTAAGATTAGCAAGATTAGCTAGATTATCAATATTATCAATATGAATAATATAATCTTGAAAATCAATATAATAATTTTCTAGAATAGTTATTATAACGTAATCTTTATTTTTAATATAGTTATTTCAAAAAAAATTAACTCAAATATTCAACTTGCTAACGTATACTACTGATTAGATCTAATAAGATCAAATTTTCTGTTATAAATTGAGAGGTTAAATTATGTATTACAAATAGAATTTTATCATACAATATATTTATCAACTGTCATGTATTAACGATGACTTGTTTCATGATATAAAGCTTGGCCACTGTATAGTTTTAATTATATTTCCATGAATGTTTGTTTCTGCTATAGATATAAATTCGAGAAACTGGGCTTGGCAAAATTGATAATATATCAATCTTAAACTGTATTATGATCTATTTATTTATGTTTAATATATGTGATTTAGGCATATTATAATTAATAGTAAAATTATTCCCTTTTGTAATCGTTATAAATGAAATAATTATTATCAAAAGAGTACAAGTGATATAAATTGTAATAATAATACGTTAAAAATGAGAGACTTACTTTTACTATTTTTACACTGATAATTTAGAAAACAAGACGGTGTTCGTGAAGGATATGGCAAACAGTATGTTTGTGATTCCTAACCCACTGAGCCTGATACCCACCGGATACCAACACACCTTTCTTATTCGTGATCCCCACAAAGTCGTGAAGTCGCTATATGACATATCAACGAATCCTTCTGTCCCAGGTTTTATAAAGTTCTTTTGAATTGTATGTTTATTTTATTTATTAGTTCACTATTATATTATTATAATTATGTACAATAATGGATTGATACATCAAAATATAATAAATTCTAAACATGAAAAGAATATGCAGTTAGAGACATTTGTAAAAGTCTACACATTTCAATTGTGTAGATTGTGTTTTAGCCTATACTCGAGGCGCCCACTGTTAGAATACCATTTTTCCAATGCTTAGGCCGTTTGCTGGTGCGATTGCCAGTTCTTCTCTTACCGTGGAGCGAGTCGGGATAGCGTCACATTCTCTGATCTGAAGGTGTTGACTAAGGCTAGGGGGTACGTGTACCATTCTAAATTTGTCAACCATAGTTACTCGAGCTTTTTCCCTAAGTCGTTCATCAAGAGATGGCCATTTGAGTTCTAAGATTGCTACTTCTGAATGTTGTTGTCATATTGCAGCGCAAGCAGCCGCATTGTAGTCACGTTGTATAGAAGGCGTTTTGCTTCGGCAGAAGCCTCGCCAAGGAGGCATTAACAATAGAGAAGATGATACAGAGCATGATGAGCAACTATGCATCTTTACGAGAGAGATAAAGTGTTGCTCTTTTTACAGCTCTTACATCTGTGAAAGTTCTGTTGGTAGCTGTTTCACAATGAGATACCCATATTAAACCTGAATCGATTGTTCCTTCAAAAATCTTAATTTTGTTCGTGTACGGAAGGATATCATTAAGGAAAAAGAAAATGTGACATTTATTATAATAGCCTTCTGACGTGTCAATAGGAAACTGGAGATCTGATATATTTAGTGGGCGGGCGATTATTATATTATGCTATTTAATTTTTTTATCTTTTCACAGAAGAGCGCAAACTTTTTAGGAAAATATTGAGGGAGCTTCAGCCCATTAGCCACCCCTAGAATTACGGGCCCTGAAGTGTTTATCGTGTTATCAAATGCAAATAACACTGCATCAACATTTTCCTGGTCTCCAGTGATAGATGCAGCCGAGTCTAGTGTACAATATATATAGTCAATAGCGAAGTGGCTCTAGAACACTGCCTTTGGGAACTCCGTAACGTACTGTGCTCGGTTCACTTCTAATTGTTATAATGATTTTAACTATTATTATTATAATGGTATATCTAAAGAATATAGAATATTAACTATATAGTGACTGCCTATCTACAAATCAATTGTACATTTGAAAATGAAATCGACTAATGTAATATTTTTTTTAATATAATGCTATCTATACATATGTTCACTTTTAGTTGAACATAATTTTAGTTGAAAACATAAATTTCAAAATCACTGTCATTTCTAATAAGTGATAGACCTAAGTGATACGAATTGATAAAAAAATATATATTTTAAAATCCACGTGACTTCCCTGTAAATACTTAAAAAATGCATGTTACAACTTTATCCGAAATTTAATAAAATTTAATTAAATTTAAAATAAATTTGTGACGCAGCAAATAATTTATATTAGAGAAGTAAAATAATGGGTAATAAATAATAAATAATAAAATAATAAACAATACAATTAATTAAAACTAAATAAATATTTTTTTAATTTAAAAAATAAAAACAACAAATAAATAAACTCTTTAATAAATCCTGTATATAATAGGCTAACATTTTATGAATAATTGCATACGAACGCCAAGCTGCCTTCGTTCAAGTTTTGAGAACTCTCCCAAATAGTGCACAGTACGCGCTTCCAAGTTATATTGCGCTTCACCACTGTGATAAATATATAATTGGACTTCCCAAATTTATTAGAAATATTTCAAACCACTATTACAAAAAATAATCTATTCGTGTGTGTTATGCATCGTACGACTTTAGAGTTTGGTGTCTAAAAAATAGCAAACACGGCAACTTTTAGCGTAGTCTACATGGTGGAACAAAAGCGAGATGCCTCGCAGCACGCTCATCAACGTGGAGCGACTAATTCACATTTTATAGTCGAACGTGAAACAGTATTTTAGAAAGATGTGTATTCAAATGGAGTATTCAATTAATCAATCATGCAATATTTTAATTAATACATTTTTATTATATTCACTCCTTATAGGATGGAATTATTTTGACCCTATCGACGTTGGATTTGAGGAACTTTGGAAGCTGTACACCTTAATACGCGAGGAAACTGGTAAACTACCAATAGTTATTGATGCCGACGATCTTCTTAAAAATCCAGGTATGCAAGTCGAAGCTTTGTTTTTAGTATTTTAGTTGTCAATTCAACAATAAAACAATGTCAATAAAACATCCCAAATAGATGTTATGGTTATCATTAAACTCTACCATGTTAATACTTTAGCTACCTTTAACATATTTTCTAAACTTTGAATGTATGATTATCACATTGTATTTCAAAAGTAACACGAACAAAATTTAAAAACGAAACCTTTCTAACATTTTTTTTTATAAATTCGTAAAAGTAGTATGCAGACAACGGAGATCCACGCCACTTTCGAAATAAAAAAACCAGCCCTCCCCTCTTAGTTCAACTATTCGGAATATAACATAAATCTTTCTGTTGCTTACTCCTCCCATTTTCCAATTTAAACAAGGCATTAATGTCGTTTCAGACTAATTCAATGTTGCTCAATTCAATTCAATTTTAATACTTACACATTGATTCGAGCCATGGCACAATAATGGTAATATTGAAATTATTTAACACGCATTTCAACATGCAATTTAGCATAACATGCACGCATTTGGGGTTTGACCCTAGGTCGTCCCTAGGAGTAGTAAGGGACCTAAATGGAGACAATAGGACAAAAAATCATCGCTTCGCTTCGCTTCGCTCGATTTTCCTTTTTTTCTAGTAAAAAACCTCTGCTTCGCTTCGCTTCGCCGGTTTTTTACTAGAAAAAACCTATTTTCTCCATATAAGTCCTTTACTAC
>JAUZND010002103.1:0-13069 GCA_034780555.1 Coelogynopora nodosa
ACCGCTATCATATCCTACCATATCCTGCCTTTTCAAAATGAGCGCCCCCCTAACATCGAACACTGTACACGCCCCTGGATACTGTTTTGTATTTTTACATATTAATAACGTGGCGTTTCATTAACATAAATAAATTAATTTTAAGTGAACCATTTTACTAACTTTTATGTTTAATAATAATACAATAAGACTATTAAATTAAACTATTTATCGGGGACTACGTTTAAGATGTAGGAGACTCTACATGTACCTATGTATAATTAATGTATTATGGTTATGGTTAACTGAAGTAGCCTATATAATAATAACTTATACAAATTATAGATTAAAACATTTCTAAAGAAATATTTGCTTAAATCTTTTTTTAAATGGTTATGAAGACGTTTCTTATTTAAGCCAGCCTAAAGCGCAATTACAAACTAATGTATGTTTCCACTTTATCCAAAAAATAAATAAATAAATGGAAATATACAAGTAATGATTTACCTGGATAAAGGTAAAAGATGTTTTCTCTGTATTACATTTACATTGATTTTTCAATGTCAAAACAAACTGCAAGTTATCACAATTGTCTTATTAAATATTTGAGTAACTTTATTAGTCTTGAAGAAATTTTTCAAAACAATTGTGACCTCATCTGTTGTTTCTGCCGTACTCGAATGCTTCAAAAATTTATAATATGACTTTAAATATAAACATGTTATTAAATTTATAACATATTTCTATAAACTATATGTTCTGTAAAGACAACCGAATCTGCAAAATTAAAAATTCCCATATGGATCAATAACAACCTTAAATTGTGTACCGTGACATTCGATTTTTATAATTTCACTTTAACTATTTGTAAAAATTATTTTAAAAATACATAAAGGTTGCAAAAATAGATATATAAACACCCAAGAAGATCCATTCGTAACTTATAATGTGTACTATAAACTACTACCCTATTATAATCTTCATAAAGTATTTAATCAGGTGAAAAAGTATACGTCGAAATTTCTACGTGTAGAATACAAACATTAAATGTTGGTTATATAATATAGAATACATGTAGATTTCATGTAGAACAAAGGTAGAATGAATAGAATAAAGGTGGAAATAAGATAGAATGAACATAGAATGAAGGTAGAATGAAGGTAGAATAAAGATAGAATGAAAGTAGAATGAAGGTAGAATAAAGGTAGAATGAAATTAGAATGAAAGTAGAATAAATGTAGAATGAAGGTAGAATAAAGATAGAATGAAGGTAGAATGAAAGAAGAATAAAGGCAGAATAAAGGTAGAATGAAGGTAGAATGAAAGTAGAATGAAGGTAGAATGAAGGTAGAATGAAGGTAGAATGAAGGTAGAATGAAGGAAGAAAATTTTATTTTTACGTAGATTCGCATGTAGTTTTTTGGCATAGATTTTACATGAAATTTTGACGTGGAATTTTTCACTGGGTTCATAACACTAAAAATGTTATACAATAAAAATACGCTTTGTTAATTATAGGAATATTTGACAATTATACTTATATTTCAATGTCAAAACATGTTATACGTAAAATATAAAACCAGCAATAATTTTTTCAAATTCAATTGAAATATATCAACTAAAAATGTTTTAAAAAAATCGAATTAATAAGTTTAAAATTACAAATATAACAAATAGAAAAATTCCCTATTTAAGTTTTGTAAACATTTCTCGATTGAAAATGTTGCCCTATACCAAACGGTTCCGCGTGTATTCTTCGGTTCTTAGCCTTGGACGATTTCCAGCTCTCCAGACAGCTGAGCTACATTGAAGTGGATGTGGTCATCGTCTGCTTTTCCATCTCGGATTGTGACTCCTATCAAAGTGTCCGGCAGAAATGGATTAAAGAGATCAGCGATCATTGTCCAAAAGATGTAACAATATTCGTTGTCGGTACAAAGCTGGATCTGAGGGTTGACGCTAAAAAAGAAGAAGAAATGAATAAAGCCCAACATTTGATTACTCGAGACGAGGTAATAGCGGAAAGTATTTGCTCAATAAATATTATAGTACCCATATTATATAATGTATGTAAAATTTACAAGTTTCACATTGTTTATAGTTGTTTAAATAATTATCCTATCTGTTAAGATAGTATCAAAAATTATAGCATCCATGATGATAAAGTAATATTTTATCATCTGTACTTTTATCTATAATGTTTTGATTGTTTTGATAATGTTTTGATTCACTGCTGAGGGTCCTAATTCACGCACCTTATTAATTTTTCACTGTTTCTCTTTCAACCCTTTAAACCCGGGTCCACAAAGCAGCTTCTACTTTCGGTCCGTTTTGGTTTTGTTTGCTGGTAATTGGCTTTAATTAACATACTGTAATACCACTACAGGCATGACTTATCATCCTCTCATTTCCTATAGCCATGTGTTATAAATACAAGTATAACTTAATGGAATTCCTTTATTTTCTTTTACTTTTGGTGTTGGTCTCCTTTTGGCTGGTTTTCTTGAGTTTTATCTAGGAAGTTATACTCTTGTTATTTCCAGTTATCGTTTCCATTACCGTTTGTGGATCTTTTTTGACGGTTTTCTTTGTTATAGAATTACTCTTTCTTTTGATTTATATTTTATTATTTCTGATTTATCTCTTTTCTTTCTATCTGGTGAGCTGATTTTGCCTAATGGTTCCAATCAATTTTATAGTAGAAGTAGGATACGTTTGGTACCAAAGAATTTAGAATGGTAAGGAGTGTTCATTCTAATAAATTTTATGAACATTTATTTTGAAAATCACTCATTTTTAATTCGTATGAATATAATATGGTTGTCAAAATGTGTTAAATTGTGTAATATCTTAAATTTTACTCATCTTTATATTTTAAAATGTGTGTTTTCATCTCATTTCAATGTTTTAAAATGTCGGAATACTATATAGGCAAAGAAAAATATTATTCCAATGTTAGAAAAAACCACTAAGAATATTTTTTTAAAATATTCATAACATTATTACATATTGTTTGTATTTCAATTTGCACTACAAATTAGGGTGTATTTTGTATTACTTTTTTTTAATCTATTAATTAAAATTCTATTTTAAATTATTTTTTGCAATCTGTCATTCATTTTCTGAGTTTATAATATCATGTTATAGCTAAATAGTTAAAATAGGATAAGTTTTGGAAATTTCAAATTTTTTAAGTCTATTTTTACCAAAACAGTGTATTTTAATAAAGAGAACACCTTCTTTGCCATTTTATATTCCATTTTCATACCATTACTGTTTGATTATTAATAAATATTTCAAAAACTGTTTAACGTTTACTTATACAACTCCAAACATCTCAGATTTTTATGTCGAATTTTGACTTATTCCGTTGGTTGTTTTAACCTATTTGTGTTGTTTCGAAATGAATTTGTTTTAATCAGAAAAGTTGTGTTTACGTCATTATGCTATTTACCCTATACTGAATTAAAACATTATTTAATATGTTTAACATATTCCTATTGTATATAATCATTTTTGATAAAATTATATAATATATAGCGCAGATGTTATTTTGTTATAAATATAATTGTATAATAATTGACAAAAACCAATAATTAAGATTTTCTACTTTCATCGTTTGAATGATGTATAAAACACGCTTGTTTTATAAAAAATCAATCAAATAGGTGGATTTTATGCATACATTATCAAGTAGGTAGTCAAAGTATTATAATATTTCTAATTAGATAAAATTTGATGTTATATCATTTGTTAAACTATCAATATCTATCAAAATATCAATTATATAAACTATTTGAAACTTATAAATATTTCTGAAGATTACAGTATACGGATTATATTCGAATTATTAAAGTGTCAATAACTTTTAATTTGGTTGCAATGCACGATGTATAAAATAAACACTATATGTATTACATTTATTTCTCCAAGTAAGCTTATAAGATTCATAATTGTAATTATACTTAGAAAATTGCAATCGATTTACACATAATCACAGTGTCTGTGAAAGTGTCCGCCTGCAGGAGTATCTACAAAAAATAACCATGTCTATTTTATGTTTGATAAACATTAAAAAACAGTAATAACACAGTATTATGTTTCTTAATATTACCAGGGTATCGCAATGGCAAAAGAAATTGGAGCAGAAAAATATATCGAGTGTTCCGCATTCGAAAATCTGGGTATTCAAAGAATTTTTGACGGAGCAGTTCGAAAATGGATTGCCATTCAGAAAGAAAAGAATAAGTCTAAATGCAGAGTACTCTGAACATCCTTTGTATAACTTTAAGAATTTGAAGAATAATTTTAATTGGATAATTGTAGATAAGAAAATGACTGACATAAGCTATGTTGTATACTGAATTATCTGTATTTGATTTATTATCCAATATTCATATAATAATACATCATACATTATAAGTATTATATATTATAAATATAACCTTAAATATTTTTTATCTGAATTATAAGTTTCAATAAACTTATTGTATGCGTATAATGTGTATGTTTTATAGTTACTTACTAATCAAACTCATAATTCCTGATAAGTTATTTACCAAATTTCCGATATTAATATTGAAAATTTACTTGACTCACCCGAAAAGTTTCCAAAAATGGTATCTAGCTTAATTTTTTTATTATATTTTAACTATACATATAGCTATGACTTTTCTTACAATTGGTTGTAATATTTTATAATTTACAAAGCGACCTAACAATTCAACTAAGATTAAACGTCGTGAACAGTGCTATTTTGAATAACGGTTTTGTCTCAGATTTAACAAGCTAACAAATGCTCTTTTATGTAAGAGAACTAGTACCCTAATTGATACACTTGAAACCATACCAGTCAGTTATTATTACTGGAAGCTATGTATGCTTATATATGTATTATACTCCTCTTTGTATAAAAGTATCGATGTATCTATAACTATGTATTGGTAATTACGATATGTGTATTATATAATATATGATGTAATATTGTAATCATGTAATATTATGTAATTACGTAATGATGTAATAATATTATTACCCATAATTATCTATGAAATGACATACGTTATGTAATGACATTTAGAAAATAATAGTAACTTATATATTATACATAAGAGAGTAATTAATCGTATTTATATATAATAAATTTTCCAAATAAGATCACTAATTGTGTTAATTCATGTTTATATTAACATAAATTATACAATTTTAAATATAATACACTGAAAATGTTTAACATTTCTATTATGCTTATTATTAGGCATATTAACACTACTTTTTGGTAAAGATTAATCGTATGATCCTTTTACATCATCACATATCGATTAATTGTTTACTCTATACGACTACGTTTTTTAAAAAAGTTTTTTTTTTACTAAATATGAAAAATATTAACAAATGTAAAAAAATAATTTTGTACTTCACCTAAATTATAATATTTATCTAAATTAATGAATGATTTTTTATTTATGGCATTATAGTATTAATCGAAGTATTAAACTATTATTTAAGTAACATTATATAAATGGTTAGAGTCATAATAAACATTATGATCATTGCTGCAAAAATAAATGTTAACTATAAGTAATTAATATTGTTAAAGATTAATTTTGTCATTAATTTTAAAGGCTCCTATCGGGGTGAATAATTATTAGGAATTGGTTTATTGATATTGTTACTCTATCCAGAATTATAAGACTTTAATGTCAGATATGTTTCTTTATTCTGTTTTTAAGAAATGTTTGCTTTTATGGAATGTTTAAACTTATTTAAGATAACTTTATCAGTAGAAAAATTGAAGACATACACATCATTTCAGGGGAATAAATTGGATTAAAAAGTAAAGAATAATTAAACTTCAAATTGTTAGGATAGATAAAACATTAAAAATCTAAATGCATGACTATTTCCATGTTTGCATAAGATATACAATTAAGCTATTTATTAGTTGGTTTTTACGTAGGGCTAATTGCTAGATGTAAAGATTCGATTGCTGTATGCACTATTTTACCTATATATATATATATATTTATTAAACATATATTATAACATATACATATTTTTTCCATATTCAATTTAAGAAGGGAACATAGTACATTCAAAGATAAGTTTGGTGTCAAAATGTAGATTTCGTTAAAATAAAAATATTATTTTGTGTTACTCAATATTAAACTTACTTCCGGAGATATAACCTACTTACGTATTAAATCCTCAGATTCATCCACTGATTCATGTTTTGAACGGAACATCACACAGAGACAAATGTGGTGTCAAAATATATAGTTCTCGTCAAATAAAATGTCAAAAATTACATTTTAACGATAAAATTTGCCTTTTCAACAGCTTTTAAATACTACATATTATGGACTAAACGTCACGACAAAGTTATTAAACTATCAATTATCGTTTGAAGAATATATTTATCAAAAAAACTTATCAAAATAGTTCTTTTATACAAATGATGACGTGAATGATGTTGAAAGTTTTTAAAAAAATTGAAAATGTAGAAAACCTATATTGTCTTATGTGTTAAAATTTTAAATGGATTAATAGAATAAAAAAAATTAAATTAGAGGACCGGGTGTGGGATAAAAATGTTTAAACTTTTTTAAACGGTGTTTCAAAGTATTTCACCGGTTAACATGACATTTTAACAATATTGGCCAGATGGAAGTTTTTAAAGTTCAAGAATATGGTAGCGTGCTTGGTAGCGTGCTTTAACGTAAATGATATCATCATCTGCCCAAAGTATAACAAATTACGTGATTTTTTAATAAAAATATTGTTTTGACGACTTCTGACCATAAAATGTAACGTAACAAACACTTAGTTTTATTATCGGAAAATTTTGTTTGTGATATGTCAATTGTTTATTATTTGACAGAACAGGTTTCATTGTAAAAATGTGTTTACTGTACCAATTAAATCATTCAATAAATAACTATTTTTTAAATGAAAATTATCATATAATTTGGGAATATAATTATATTTAAATTGAGTTTAAATTTTCATTTATTAGCAACTAATGACATCATAAAATGCCAACCATTGAAACAAAATTACACTAATATCTTCCGAAATTAATTATTAGAATTAAGGGTAATTTAATGATAATATACGTGATTCATTTTTAAAAAGGCACAAATATATTACAATAATCGGGAAAATGATTGTATTAATTGCATAGTCAAGTTATGCACCAACCCACGTTCCAAGTTTTTTTTAATGTTAAAAATGATTATAGATTTTTAACCCAATCAGATAGGCTTATAATTTTTAAACTACATATATGTAATAGTTAAGTAAATTATACAATCCACACGGCCGTTCTACTGTTAACATTATGATTAAACGTAAAACAAGAACGCCGAGTATGTTTTTCTCGAATTAAATATTGAATTTCAACATTAGTTATTCCGCTTTTTTTAATTTGTATATATTAAAAGGTAATTTCACTGAGAGATAAAATGTTGTAATTTACGAAATATTTAAAAATTATAGATAAAGAAAACCAATCGTACAGTTAACATGATCAAGTTATACTTAAACATATTGAGTAATATAGTTATTTTAATATATTTCTTATATAAAATATTATTTATTATAAGACATATACTGCTTAATTCATACATATATATTAACAAAGTATTTAACTAAAAGGTAGATAATTTTATGTTACTCTTATATAAATAGAAGTAGCACTCCGAATATTCATTTTAACAAATGAAAAGGCAAATTTAGTAGAAATAATATTTTTTTGATGAAATGTTAACATTTCCACTTGCGTTTACCAAATTTACTTTTGACCGTATTTAATTTTTCTAGTTAAAAATGTTATTGATGAAATTCTGTGTTCATGATTTGTGCACAGATTGCACAATTATAGCAATGCCGTAAAAATTCACCGCCACGATTCAAAGCGGGCCAACTATTTACATCTAACCGACTACACTTACACCGGAGTTAAACTTGAATTTGAAGGTTTGTTTGGGTTCATTACGATTATTGTTATATTTACATTCGAACAATTCAACAAACTTTAGCTCCTACAAAAAAATTAATAAAATAGGAAAATGTGTATCAGGTTGTTATTGTTTCGATAAATTGTTAATTTCTTAACAAAGTTAGTAGCTTAATAATACAACAATCCGGTCTATGACTATGAGTTAAATATAAGTATAAGTGAAAGTATAGGTTTCGTGGATTAAAAGCAAAAACCAGGTGTGTATTAATAAAATTAAAAACGTTATATTGCATAAACTGATACAAACAACCAGACACATATTCAATATTATAGTCCAAGTAAAGAAGAACACAATAATTATAACAAGCAGTGTAATAGTTAAGGCAATGTCGGTGTGTACCATGATTCAGGTGATTTAATCACAAAAGAGGGAGAAGTACAGGAAATGTATTGAGTAGAAATCACATAAAATAGATAAATGATGACGTCGATTAGACTGATTATGCAATACTGTGATTGGTTGAGTCCTATCGCCGCTAGATGAAACAAGTGGAGCTGATTCTCTGAAACGAAAATAGGGTGTTTATTGAATAATAATGATATACAGTATAGGCGCCAATTGTTACAAAATCTGAATATAAAAGGGGAAAATAGGAAAGCTATTGTCAATTGGAATAGTTAAAATTATTAATATTTATTTTTAATTTAGATGTAACAGTTTGTTTGGCTAATCCTCTTTTTACACAAATTGACACGAATAATTTGTTTTAATATATTATTAAAAGGAATCGCCAAACCTCTACACATAATATACATTTCTGTATTTGGCACATGCTTGTTTAGCTATATTTTTCATATAAAAAATTATATTACTTCGTTATAATATATTTGGCGCGTCCCTGTTTATAAAATATAAACTTTTCCCAATAAATTTGGCAAATGATTTTCAACACCTTTTATATTCCAAAAATTTAATTAGCATAGATAAAAGATATAATAAAATTTTAAACCAAAACAAATGACATTGCCACCAAACATATATATTGCAAAATTCTTAATAATTTTAAATGTAATAAATCATCAGAACAGGTACAGCACAGAAAGCATTAAAAATACATTATTCACAATTCAACAAGTACATTTAGCATTGCAATATTGAAAATGACTATTGTATTGTGAAAATGGTAGCATTTCAAATTAATTGCTTAAAGAAATTCCAAATTTTAAATTAATTTGATAATAAAGAAACAATTACTTATTGTGAGTTTCCTTAGATGTCTACCATAGCAGAGTTTCCATGCAAGTTCCTTTAAAACTATATAGGTCAGTTTAGAAGCAAAAGAATGCGGACAGTAGTAGCGATAGACATTTATTGATAATTCGATAACAAAAACAAAATATCATATTTAAACAGATAAAATTGCACCTTAATACTTTATACAATTTAACATATTTTAAAAGGTAAAATTTCAAAAGAACCTGGAAAGCAATGTTTTTTTTGTATTTTCCAAGAACGGCTCTTACAGGATTTACTGAAAGGAACTTCTTTCAATTTTTCCTGGATTTTCAGAAATGCTATTGAACATTTCCAGAAATTACAAACATATAAAATGCCATGGAAAATATTTCAAAGAGATAAAAATTAATAGTACTATATTTTCCTATGAGTAATAGAGTATAGTACGCAGAATGATATAATTATTGTGAATAGTATTATATATATAATAAATAGATTTCATGCTTCATTTTTTTAAAACTTGGTAATATACAATAAAGTAAGCTACACCTATAAATTTAAACACCTACTAAACTAGTATTATGTGCAATACAAATAACAATGTACTTAAGTTACATCATGACAAATGATGACATGTAACATTAATTTTAATGCATAAAATTTCCTAACTTTTGTTACAAAAAATTAATAAATTCTTAAAATCCCAAACTTTTCCCGATTATTGAAAAAAATATGTGACTAGGTCCACGTTTTCCATAACTATAGGAATCTTGTCCAAATTTACAACTTTGGCAGGAACCCTGGTTCCGTAGGATAAACAATAAGGTGAGTGGGGGGGGGGTGGGTACTTACGACTCAGGAGGAAAAGTGAGTGACAGTTCCGTCCTCAACGGCGGTCTGATCGGCACGAAAGAAGACCCGGGCGCTGGTGAGGGAGTAGCAGAGCATGTTGCACTCCTTCTCCCACTGGTCGAGACGTCGCAGGGTCAGTGTGTGCGTCTGACGGAGCTTCTCTTCCAGCCGGCCGGTGGACAGTTGTCGAGTGACTTCATTCTTGAGGGGGGGAGAGGGAGACAGTGATAGTAGTGGGAGTGAGAGAGAAGTCTCCTTCCTCTCCAGATAGAGAGGGGAAGGTGTCTTCAAGCGTCACTGATTCAGGCACAAACACGGTGACCCTTATTAACACAAAGAAAAACAACAAAAACAGATAGAAGCCGAGCCGACTTTCGTGTTATACTTCATCAGGGCTAAATCAGAATAATAAAATACTAAATTCATTTAATACATAATAAATCTTTTAGATTACGGCTTCGATTAAAGGAGCTAACAATATCAATATCATTATAACAAAGAGTTTCTTTACAATTGCGTAATAATGTACTTGTGGACTAACTGTATGAAAAAAGGTAGTAAATAGGATAATTACATTCAATATTATTGAGCCCATAAGGCTGTAAAGTTCTACATTAATAAATATATTTTACATCTAGTCTACGTCGGTCTTTAGTCGATTTAGACGTTGAATCAATACACATAAAAATAAAAAGATCTGGCGAATGTGACAAGGAATTAAAATGTTTAGCAATTACGGTATCTCGTATATTTCTAATGTCGCCAATATGACTAGAAATATGCCTGCAGAGAAAAGAAACAGTCTCCCCAACATATAAAGATTTCATAAAAAAATTACAACAAATTAAATAAATGTAAGAACAGTGTCACAATTAAGATTTTTACAAATACGGTGATTAATATCAGAGGTGTCATTAAAAAATTAGAACATTTGGCAAAACCACAATAAACACAAATAGGGCGTGAACATTAAAAAAAACTAAAGTCCAAAGAGAAGGAGGGTGAACCCCAAAGGAGAAAGCGTTCGGAAAAATCTTGGGTTTTCCACGCGAAAAATATGCTGTAGAATAACAATTAAATATTTCAAGCAAAGAGCTTCTTCTACGTGCAAGACGGACGATTTGGCTTTTAATTACAACGGACGAAACAAAACGAGGATGAAAAGAATTAGGAGGAAGAGTACGAATGACATCAGAAGTTTTCACATAGGGAGAGAAACTAATTGAAGACCCAATTCTAAAAATAGATAAATCTAAGAAATTAACATAGTATGAATCGATAATGGGTACAAGCTTACTATTTATATTAATAGAGTTAATAAATGAAACAAAATTATTAAAAGATAAATTTGAAACTAATATTCCGAAAATGTCATCGATGTAACGCTTCCAGAAAACAGGCTGGACGATGGCTGCAGAAAATATATTTTTCTTAGATATGTTATAGTTGTATTTTTTATCTAAAAAATATCTTCCTCAAAATTGTAATTAGTACGATAGATAATAAACAACACTATTTTGTACGTAATACATTTTTATGAATTTTAATAATATTTAAAAAAATGTAATTTTAATACAATATTAAGAGTTGAATTGCATATATAATTCTACACAAGAACATCATCATGCATGTTTCTGCATAAAACATCACGTAATTTTGTTCAATGTAAAAATAAGTATATATTTCACATTTATTTGTTGTTTTTTAAGCTGAAAATGTAACATAAATAGAAACTGGAAATGAGTTATCGAACAACCTGCCCTACCACTTAGTAGAAACAGACAGAGGTGAACTGCATACATACTAGAGTGCTACAACAACATCTCTGCTACATGTCGGTCGGATGTGGGTTCTCACCTTCTCTCGTCTGTAGTGGTCAGTGATCGAGTTGAACCAGTTCAGTGAGTCAAACTCTTTGTAGAGGTCTAACACTTTGAGAATGAAGGCGACACCTGAAGGGAGAATTCCTGTATTATTAGTATTATTATAGAATATTATCGGTCTAAATTGTAGATCACTCACAGGAAGGGCAGATTAAACTATAGCAGTAAATCAATAATTTTATCTAGAAATGGAGACAATTATATAAATCAATAATACAATCATATTCGACCAATCGCTACAAATACGTTGCGGTGATTGGAGTACTTTATTTGTCACTATGTTTACATGACAACCATCTGACAAAGTATGCATATATTATATAAGTAGTATGTGACTGGTATATCTAACGCCCCTTTTACTTCCCGCCCCCCCATTTAAGTAAAATAATTTCGAATTTTCGAACCAAATTTTTTTTTTAATTTTCAGCCAATCAGAATCGAGAATTTATTTTTTTGGTTACTATGGCTTTCTATTTGTCAAGGTGTCTATGACATCCAATGTCAAGGTCGTTTCCGATAAATTCAAGGTCACAGAGTTCAATTTTGCTAATTAGAAAATAATCAGAGATACCCTATTGGTAGTAATCGATCATTCAAGTACAATTATAGATTTTTCCGAATACGATACATTGTGGCCATGCAATATCAGATGCGGATGATTTCAATGGTGATTCTGACTAAGCCAAGGTAGCTGAGTTTGATTTTACACTACTTACAAATTGATCAGAGATGCCTTAATGGTAGTAATTGATCATTCAAATACAATTATTGATATTTCCCAATACGATGCATTGTGGCCATGCAATGCAGATCTGGATGATTTCAATGGGTATTCTGACTAGGTCAAGGTAGCTGAGTTTGGTTTTTCTACTTACGAATTAAGCAGAGATATCTTAATGGTAGTAATCGATCATTCATGTACAATTATTGATTTTTCTCAATACTATGCAGACTGGCGCGGTTAGAAGATACCGGCTCCATTTCAGTTCCGATCAGGGTCGTACCAACTCATGATTCGGGCAACCAACCTGTTCTGCGGTGACCACAGCAATAAGGACTACAAATATAGCGTGCTATTAAAGTGCCTTTATTCCAAAGTTTAGAATGTACTTTTGTGATATTATTTGGTTATACAAAACGTACAATTTGAATAATAAT
>JAUZND010002104.1:0-13069 GCA_034780555.1 Coelogynopora nodosa
CCCCCCCCCCCCCCCCCCCCCCCCCCCCCCCCCCCCCCCCCCCCCCCCCCCAGCGAAAAAAAATATCGGTCAAGGTCACGGGTCCTTCCTTACTACTATTTCGACATCATCCTCAGTATATGCAATTATATAATATTAGTGGTATCTAGTCATATAGTACCGATCCTATAATTGGAATTATTTATACATTATTGTGAACTCTTCGGTTGCAGGCATCCCTTACCCAATATTAACTTACCACAAATAGTTATGGGTAATAAACAAGTAGAGGGGCACATCTCGTACACAGTGTAGAATGGCGACTTGAACAAGACGTGAAGAATCAATAACTGTACTGAGAATTCAAGGGAGATATTTATATTAACTATAGATGCAACCTGATTGCTAGCTCGCCCAGCAAGTACTTTGCGGTAATTGGAGTACTTTATTTGCCACTAAGTTTACATGACAACCATGTTGCCACTATCCGTGCAAAGTAAGCATAATATGATGTGGTCTCCATACGTGTGTCATGTTAGTAACGTTGTATATCACCTATAATCTAATTGGAAAGAAGATTACTTAAACAGAATTCTTTAGTCTTCATCTATCAACAAGAACGTGCAATATTGCCAAAGCTATTTAAAGCTATTTATTATACCCCTTTGATAGAGATTTCATACTGTACGTTTGGTGATTTAGTATACAACTACTTTTCACTTAAAGAGGGGACAAAATTGAAGTTTAACAAAATATGTATATATTGCAGTTTGAAATAAATCATCTCTCCAAAAAAAATGGTATGTTATGTTTTTACTTGTCGATCTGCCAAAGTATCAAACTGTAACTATTTTAAAAAAATATGACATCACTGTTGAGATCGTACCTTCCTGTGCAGGATAATACCAATACTATAGTTTCTTACTGGCATAAATTAGTGTAATGTGGACTAGATAATGGATGCTCTACATATATTTTTTCATAATCATACGCAATTGTATCCATTTTTATTTTAAAGTATTTTAGTATTTATTGAAAATATTAGTTATAATGGCATTTGAAAGTTTAAAAAAAATTAAAATTGTTTATATTTGTCTTAACACCATTTGTTCGATCCAATTTGTTCGATCGTTTGTTTGATCAAATGGTATTAGCTTTTTTCATAATATTGATTTTAATGTACACTTTTATTTTAGTTAACTTTTTTAAAACTTTGGATTAATCATGAAAATCAGTTAACGTTTTTTTGTTTATTTTACTATCCAACTTCAATTATTATAATGATTTATTTTTTATATCGGTTAAAATTTTACTGTCAAATTGAATAATGTGATAATATCTTAAGTAACATTTCACATTTACCTCCCTCTTTCTTCCTCTCTCTTCTCTTTCCCTCTCCCCTCCACATCCCTTTATATCTCTCCTTTCCCCCTCCCTATATTTCCTTACCTATCCGCCCTCTTCATCCCCCACCCCCATCCCCATATTTCCTTTCCCTACCTCTGCCCTGCCCATCTTACAGATCCTGAATCCCGACCTGCTAACGGCAGACGAGGTGTATCCGCCTGAATCGGGCCCACCTCAGGACCCCTCCCTCCAGGACAAACAGTTGCGTGCGGTCTTCATCCGCCTCTTTGCCCAGCTCTTTCACGGCTATCGATCCTGCCTCATTATCACCAGGATTCACCCCAAGCTCGTCATTGATTTCAATCAGGTCGGTTGATAATCCTGATCTTCCCAACCACCTGCTTGCCTCCCGATTATCGTCTTGAATATAGGCCTATATCTGTCTCCTATAGATTTCGAGAATTAGAATTGTGAATCTTGAGCGACTGGGAATACGTATAACTAGTTTGAAGTAGTCAAATCAGAAATCCTACCCCACTACTCTCGAGTAATATTAAACATGTCTTACATTGAAACTGTTTCATTTTAAATTATGCAAAATATGTTTATCTTGGAGACTTATTGATTCTGAGTTTCCATGGTATTACGTTCTGTTTGTCCATTTTTTGCCTAAACATTAAGTAATGCAAACCACCGACTTCACATCTAAAAAAACTCTATAAGATTGAAGTCAAGAGGAATTTGCTGTAGTGCTGATTTGTTTGATGTGCTCTGGAATATCTTATAGTTTGCTCGAAAAATCGGTATTTTTCATAAAGTATGTGTCTGCTGGCATCCAAAAGACTTTTCAATATTCAGTTATAATATACTAAATTGTTCTGAGATATTTCATATGGCAAATTGTGAGCTAAAAATACATTTAGGTAGAAATAATTAGACATTTAATATGCTTTGTGGGATAACATGTGGATAGTTTCGTTAAAAGACAGATATCCATCGTAAAATATAAAACAGTAAACATCATATACAATTATTAATATTATCATAAAGAACATTATAAAAAAACCACTTAATGGAATTAAACACAATAATTGTCAACATGTTGTGTTCCTTAATTAGTTATTCTAATAAGTGTCTATTGTTTAACATTTGACAGCATAATACTGCCACTAATATGTACACAATTTCTGCCTATACTTAGGAAACAATTAGGAATAAAGAAAACATAAGTGTAACTATTTTTAGTAAGATCGTAAATGATGAGAGGTAGGAAAGCTATATAGATCATTTGGGAACAAATCGTAGTTTACATAATGAGTTCTGTTGGATTTTATCGATTGTCACAATGTACAGTGTCAATTTAATCTATTTGGTCAAGCAAGTTACTTTATTGAATAATGTTCAGTATTGAAATTAATAGAAAATGTTCAATAGCTTCTCAAGAGTTTTGCTTCGCTTTCATTTATATTCATCACGAATCTTTACTAAATATAGCAACATAATATTAAGCTGAGTTAGTATTTACACTAAAATTTTATTCAAATAATTTCTTATCATAAAATTTTACAAAACGTATTTTTAAAAATTGAAAAACAATTCTCGATTGAAGTAAATTTGATGTCCGGCCAGAGATTGCAGCACAAGTCGTTGAGCCGTATTTAAAACTGCTTCCGTAGTCCCAACCCCCCCTCCCCCCTTAACTTTCCTACCTCATTGTACATTACCTTACTTATGATATCTTGACGAGGTGAGCAGAAGTTTACATACATACTTCATACTTAACGGTGTAGCCTCACACGCACCAGTGCAAACAGACGCATGCATACCTCGTTAGGCAATAATTCGACACTTGCGTCTATATTATAAGCAATTAACCATTTTTTTGTTACTTTGTTCAGGTAGGTACATTTACTCTCTCACTCTCGCTCTCTCTCTCTGGAAAAGTAACATTCGGTTGAGACTTATCCGCCGGTCTTCTCTCTCTTTCTCTCATGGAGGGGGGGGGGGGAGGTTAATAATATACGAAGAAACAATATTTTGTAGTTAAAGAAACAATCGATTTCGAATACAGACCGATTCTTGTAGTGTGAAATACGAGCTTACTATGCGGAATTGTTTGTTTGTCTCTCATTCAATTATTGTTATGATTATAGGTAGTTATTTTTTAATTAATGTCACTCCGTTGGATTTTGATTCTTGATAAAATTGTTGAGGTATTTCTTGATTGGTTTTATTGATTCTATTTATTGATTGATATTATTTCATTTTTTAAGTGAAATAATCGAGGGCATTAATTTTTATTTGAACTTTTCTTGGGGAATCGTTTTCGTTTAACTCAATATTATATATTTATTAAAGTCATAGTGGGCTAAAAAATATACGATTGTTTATTATGTTATTTGTAAGTCGGTCTACATTTTATAAATACGTTCAATAATTGAGCATGCATCTTAGACATTTTACATTTTTTAAATGCTTACCTAACATCAATTAAAGCTATTATAATAATACACTTTATCAATATTTACTTTTGTACTTATTTTCAGAAACAATTAATCGATTGCATTTTGAATTATAATTTTTTGGCTGGTTATAGAAAATAAAAGGGAAAAGTCTATAAAAGTAAATCGTGTTCATTATTGTTAACAAAAACGGATATAGCTATATAAATAAAAGTCAGAGTTAGATGAAAAACATAAATTATAATTAAATAGACATAAAAAACATTCTTGCCACAAATGTTAAACATTTCTTCATTGGTTGTTTCATAAAATATTGGAATTCTCAATAATATTCTGATGTATTTATGTTTTCATATAACATAAACCGTTGTAATAATTTTTTGAGTTTTATTTTGTTTTTTAAATTTTAGATAATAATCTTGTTTTGCATGAAATTACTGTTTCATTCCCATGATAGGTGAATATGTATTTGATTACCTAAATTATATCATCCATCCGGATGACTTCTTCAAATAATCTTTTGGATTAATTGAAAGTTGTGCCCTGTTGAACATCTGTTGGTTGTCTGATGGTCCCCACTAGGCCCTGTTCCTTTTGCTACACGGCCTGTGGGAGGGCGATGAATTCATCTCTCGTCTCCTGGCAACGATGGCCTTCAACAAGTTCATCGAGAACCGCGGACCCCCCTTCCGCGTGTGCGACGTCTTCGACGAGGAGTACAACATGATGCCGGACCTGGTGCGCGAGGAGAGGGACAAGCCGGAGCTCGTCATCGACCACATTAACCGACTCGCCAAGAAACTTTACGATAATGTAAGTCTTCTCTCAGTCTGCCCTCTTTCACTTTCTCTATCTCACTACCATTCTTTTCTTACTTCTTTTCTTCTCCTTTAATTCTATTTCTATAGTATCTCTAAATGCATTTGAATATTTACCATCAAGTACTACTTGTACGTATTAAATCCATGATAAATTGTATTCTGGCATTTTTACCATTCACCTTAATATCGGAACATTAATTTAGATTTTAAAATTTAGGATAATTATTTTAAAAACTTCAGACATATTATAAATAGCTTTTGTTGATAATAATAATAATAATAATAGCTTCAATAAAATAATGGATAATGCATACAGAAAGGCAATAGCTCTTAATTATAACGTAGCTGGAACTAATGAGGCTGTAATAAGCTACAATGCTAGAACTAATCTTTCGAATTAATAAGTAGTCTACCTGGATCGTATCATCATTTATTTTAAGTATTAAATATTGTCTTCTAAGGATTGAAGTAATCAAGGCTATACATTATCAATAGATAATTGGCACAATTAAAGTTCATTTGAGAACAATACGATTCTTAATTGTCTTTCCAATTTATTTGACACCCTATCTATCCTTCAAAGCGGCAGCCATACACAGTTTATAATTGTATATATATATATGTACGCGCGGTAATCCTTTTAATCTATTCGCGATGTTCTCCTCCAGAGAATTGTCCTGAACAGTTTACTGCGAATTCACTTAATATCTCGTGAGAAGTGGGCGGTTCAGTGGATCTTACTAATCTCTCAACTCTGAATAGCCTCAGTCGCTTGGTTCTGTCTATCGCTTTTTGTCTGAGAAGTGACAAGTTCTCGTTGTTAACATTGATATTTCTTTGTTTCATGATCGATAAAATCTCTCAAAATGTGGTTAATAGTCTGCAAACATGGTATTTTGGGTATTGATTAGAACATAATTTAGAGGGTTTTTTACGATTATTCCTGATGTGTAGTTTTATATATTAAATTTGATTAATCGAACAATATTTTATTCTAAAAACATGAACTTTTAGGTTGATCACATTAACAATTATGAAGTCGTAACTTCTGAATCACTTCAACATGTTAAATATTATTAGAATAACAGTATTACTAGTATCTGCAATTTTATTGATTTTATAAAATTATCTAAATAATTTAATAATGATATGAATGTTAAAGCTAATATAATTTTAGTCAATGAAGTAAAGATCTATATAATAATATGTTATTCCTAATGGCCCATTTTTATCTATTTGTCTTAACTGTTCATCACACCATTGTCTATATTAATATACATCAGTTTGCAAGATTTTCATATAAAAGGTTTTGTATTTTTTTTTCTATCTCATCTCCATTTACTGACTCGATTTTGTTGTTGTTGTTGTTGTTATATCTTTAAAAAACATCTTTATTAATTTGTTATTAACGACAATGTCTCTATACTGTTATCACGATAACTCTTGGCGTCTAATGTTGTTAATAAATTGCTTTATACAATGTTGTCCAACGCTCATCATTTCAGTTTTACGTTGATATCGATAGCATTGTAATATAGTATGTCCCGTTTATATTGCTTCGAGATAGATTAGTGATGTCTATGAACGTAACATGATACGATGTTCCTGCGAAGTTGCCTTTATTTCTTCCCATCGGTTGCAAATGTGTACAACCTGAATTGAATTGATTTTTCGCATACAATGTATTGATACAAGAATAGGAACGGGATGAGTCACGTCGTACTGTCTGCAATGTTCTGTGTTCTCTTCGCATTCACCCGTGCTCAATTACACTCTCTAGTCATGTGTGAAGTCTGCCTTAAATAGTATTGACTATTCGACGGACAAACTTGCCCAAATTATAATATAAGACCTGTGACGCTAGAGGGGTGATTCATACAATCAATATATTGTGTATGCCGACTGTAGTGTGTTATTGTGGTGGTAGATGGCATGGTTCCTCATTAATTGCACGTCTATTGTAAATTATTGTTTTTGAAGTCGATTACACATTAATAATTTTGACATAAATTGCTGTGTAAATGCAGCATTCTTATTTAACGAATTTGTCGGGTTCATTGGCATTTTAAATGAACAAATAAAAATGTATAATATATAATATGTCATAAAAATACTACAATTATTGTTAGCCCGTATATTTCCTCTTTGAACCCAAATTATGCCTACATTGGGGTCTCTGTTATATACAGCGTAGGCAACTATTGCATTATTCATTAACTTTTTCAATAAATGATTGTTATCAGACATTACATCATCTTGCGCACTATTGTTATACTATTATTTATTTATTATATATATAATATGATGGATTTGTTTCGTTTATCCTGTTTCCTATCTATTATTTTACGGTGTGTGAAAAGTGAATTGACAACAATATTATATTATACGATATTTCACTATTGAACAATATTGTTGATGAATTATCACTGAAAACATTGATCGCATTCTCCTCATATTATGTATTTGGATTTTTTTGATTATTTATATTGGAATTAATTATTATTGTAAAATTCTGATTTAACACTTAATATCCGATTGATCAGTGTTTAATAATAAAGAATATCGAGGAATTTAAATAATTTTGATTATGTAATGCTTATAATTAATATGTTAAAGTTTGATTATATTGTTTTATGTTTTAAATTAAAAACGTATTAAATAGCTTACTACTTCAAGTGTAAAAAAGTAATATTAACTGTCTGTATTTTCAGTTTTTTTTCTTACTTCATTAAATTCATATACTTTCAATAAGTAAAACAAACTATACAAATATACAATACAAAACATTCATACATAATTTACTTGCAATTATTCATAGTAACATCATTCTTCAAACTAATATGGTTATTATTGTCGTAATATGAAAATAGAATCGTATTAATTATTACTAAAGATAAATTGAGGGACAATATGATTTTAAAACTATTTAAATTGCATTTATTCCAAACAAACCAAGATGGCTTATTCAATTTGAGCTAAAATTTGAATGCTTTAAAGCTACATCTTCAAAGTTGTAGTATGTATTACTTGTAACTATTATATTACATTTATAAAAGTATTAGAATTAACTAATTTTTAAGTTTTTTAAAAGTTTTGCAGAATATTTTAATATTATCAACTGTTTTTAAAACTACACACTGTCCAGTGTTAACTTTCATTTAATTTTTTTCTTGTTAAAATAATTGCTAACGACAATATATACAGCACACTACTTGTCAATAGTGTACAATCGACACCAGAATAAGCCGCTAAACCGTTTGGCGAAAATATAGCTTTAGAGTTCCCTAATCATTCCCTAATCATACTCGACTAAGCCACTTCTCCCCCCTCTCTCGTCCCCCTCTCCAGGAGAACTGCGGCCAGTCGGTCCAGCATCATCTGCCTCCCTCTGCGTGTCACGCTCACTTACGTATCCATCAGTCCCCCTTCCCTCTTCTGGATTCCAAGATCGTCGATGACAACATGCACAAGTCCCTCGCGGAGCAAGACAGGTAAGATGGTGTCTTGTCTAGCTGACACATAATCCCCTCTGTCGTATGTTTAGAGTTTATAATTCAGAATCTTGAAAACCTTCTATTTATACATTAAGACGACTTTGAATCTTATTTGGGACATTTGATACTGTAAAAAATGACTGACTATTGGAACGATGATCTTGAATTTTTAGTATTAAAATGTGATAACCTATTTTGTAATGATTAGGAAATTAAAATGTGTACAATTATGTGTTCTTATAGATTTTGAAAACATTAAATACAATATTTAACTCATAAAAAAGGTGTATGAACCCGAAAATAATATGATTAACTATAATAAACACTTGGTTTACAAATTTGTATAATTTTTCAATAATTGCAGTCATCTGTAAGTTGTACAAGTAATCTATTTTTATTTCTTATAAGCCTATTACAATACTTTCAATATGTTATACTAGAATTATTGTTTATCTTAACACTTTATTTAGATGTCTGCAATATACGACCATGACTTGAGAAAATAGTTTTATGAATTACATCAATCATGATTGAGGTTTTTATCTTTTTCAAATTCAGATTATGTCATTATGTCTTGTGGACAATGTTACTTTGTGCTGGATATATTACAATTCCCAGTAATAATATGGTTGAATATAATGTATTTGAAAGCAAATTTACAGCAGATTTACAATATTTATCTAATTCTGTATGTAATATATGTAGAATTACAGGAGACATAATGTAAATCATAACATTAATTAATTATAAATTATATTACTTTAATAATAATATTTCCAACTGAGTCATTTAAATTATACTATTTATATTGTTCCTTTTTAGCGTAAAAAATGCGCATACAGACAAGTATACAAACCTGCATGGTGTTTTGCCATTTTGTTTTTGAATACCTACCTCTAGTTACTTGGACTTCCTACAACATAAAACATTTCCCTACAAACTAAAGGAAACCGTTGTAGTGGTCTATTTCAATAATCTTCACAGTTTGCATGTATATAATATACTATTCAACACAAGTAAATTGGTTTGCTCAATATCAATTTATCAGAAACCGAAGTTGTGTCCAGAGTTACAGTTTCCAGCCAATATCGTCGGTCCTGAAATAGTGTTTGCGTGTCTGATCGAATGCAACAATCCTTTTGTCTCTCTCTCTCTTTATATCTAATAATATTTGCACTGGTAAGCATAACCTCGCATTTTCAGGTGTGTCTGCGCATCAGGTGTGCCCCATAGGCCTGTACACTAGGAAACGCAGTGCCGATCTCGACTGTCGTTCAATCTCTTTTAAGCTGGTTCGGTTGGTTGTTTTATCAGCTCGTTCGATGGCAGTGCCTTTTGAGAGGTCGTAGAGCAGCAGTGATACTGTAGGAAACCGTGCTTGGCTTCTTCCTTTGGTATGCTAGCCGTAGACTGCTTGTGGAATGTGTTTTACAGTTTGAAACTTTATTTGTGTCGATTATAAAAATATGTTTTAAACCTTACTTTACAGGCTACCTGTTTTCTTTGGTGTACTTTTATTGTTTACAAATAATTTTAATTGATTATGATTATTCTTTAATCGGCCTATTTGTAAAATTATTTAGTTTTGTATTAAACGATATTATGTTATTTTAAGAATTATTGCTTTATACAGGAAGATTATTTTGTGGCTAAATATTTTATAATTTCCCCGTTAAAGTTATACATTTTGCAGATTATTAAATAGGTTTCGAAATCTTTTTGTTTGACTGATTGATTACAAATATATATCATTAAAATGAGACTGATTACGAATATTATTAGAAAGTTCTATGGGTCGAATACTATTAATAGAACCAATTGTTTTTATTCACAGTAAGTTATAAATAGTTGACTTAATCATATTTTATTAATCTGATTTTGTTTTTTATATATAACAATATATAATATTATTATTATTACGATATGTTGTTGCGTATTATTACATAATTAATGTATAATGCCTGCTGTACAAATTGTTTTTTTTTTTACTTAATTGTTCTATAAATATATTATTATACAAACATAAATAAACATTTCTACTTTTTCACTGAATTAAACATGTATTTAAAAAGTTTTTTAATGAAAAAAATTAGAATAAAAAACTAAATGCTTATCTCCGTTTGAATTTTCCTTTAGATGTGTCACGTTTCATTTAAGCTTTATAATCTCTGTATTGTTTCTTTGTATTTGATGACGTTTATTTTAAATTATAAATAGCATTTAACAAAAGGTAGAACTATAAATAACTATTACAAGTTTCATAGCTCTTATTTCGCGTTTTTATGAAATTATATTATTTTCGATCAAAATAATAAAGAGTTAGATTTTTCTTGGTACTGGATAAGCTCATATTATTTTATTTTTACTAATCCTGCTATTTCGTTTAAATTGTATTTAATTGTAGTAGAATGTATTTCATTATATTGTAAAATATATATTCAATGAAATTATTAAAAACGAAAATATTTTGACCAGTTCACTATAAATTGTCACTTTTAGAAAGCATTTGTATTAAAGGAAAATTTCAATACAGTTAATTTTTTAATTTCATTAAAATGAAAATCAGTAAACCTATTGATTTATTTGATTAAGATTTATAGATTTTTTAATGAACCTATTGATTAGTGTATAGATTTTATCTAAGTGTATTTTCAAATCTCATGATTAAATTATACTGATATTAAATGGTATTTGTCGTTAATTCATACTTTAAAAAGCTATTTGTTTTGTAAAATAAATTTCCTTCATAACTGGTCTGAAAATATTTGTTTTTAATTATTTCTTAGGATTTTGATACACGACATTGTATCGTTTTAAAAATAATAAGCTATCACAATTAATCGAGTGGGCGATATTAGACCGTGGTACTCAACATGGTTCCATGTCTGCCGCCTTGACAGGAACAGACTCTACGATCAACCAGAGCCTCGTTTTGTGCCACACGGACCGGAACTGGACAAGAAGATATTCCGGGCAGAAACTCTGCACGACAAGAATAAAGTTATCCGGGAATTCGTTGACAACATATTCCACCATCATATCACAGAAGCGCTCAAGGTGACCGATACCGTTTCATCCGGTGTTTTTGTTTATTATACTCCAATCATTTGATAATTATTATCTCGAATACTGAATATGGATTATTATAATCCACCTAATTAAATCCTTCAATGGTTATAATCAATACTTTATTATGACTCCTGTTTCGTTTGTCATTTAATATTTAAAAAAATTTATGCATATTTTTGTTTAATTTAAAATTATAAAATCAGACTCAAACATCAACTAGGACCAATCATTGTTTAATTTATATTTTAATTAATAATAATCCATTGCATCCTGTTGCTTGTTTTTCGATTATTCAAATTTGTTTATTTATTTTTTTCATATTAATTTAAATCTTATTTTAAACATTTCTTTAATTTTACTAATGATTATTTTCCATGATATAACACTTTTTTTAAACGAAAATTTGCAACAATTCATTAATTTTGATATTATTGTCCATGTGTATACTACTAAACAATTTTTTTTACTATTTCCTCATTAATTATTTGGTAACAGACTGTTGCGATAAATAATTATTCCAATAAATTGGTCTGGCAGACTATAATCTTGATATCGAATAAAGAACAAAAGTAAAATACAGTAGACAATACAAGTAGAATACGTAAATTAAAATGTACAGTATTCGAAGTTTAGTTTTAATTTTATAAGTATAAAGTGGATGCATAAGCATGCCATGTGACAGAAACTTCCAAAATTATTTATGTTGAGACTACGAAGATGGTAGCAATGTGTTTACCATAGCTTGTAAGTAGTTGATGAGTAATATATTACATTGCCGTTTTATTATGTAGACAAACGTAATCAATAGACATACTACACGCCAGAAAACGATAAGGCTAGAATGGATAGGCCTAGCGTCGACATAGGAGAAGAGAAGAATATCAGACAATATCTCCCCCGATGTGATCTCTTTGTTTTGTTTTACTGACTATGCACGTTTATATAATATATTCCATTAAATAGTATATTGATTGTCATCTGTTTCGTTTCTGCTGTATAATGATGACTATTTATTTAATTCTTTTATGTTGCATATAAATTCTAGTTTTACTCCTAATCTTGATGAAATAGATTGGTTTATCAAGCCTTTGAAATATTGACACAAAATAAAGTATTTCTAGGTTGGGGAACATCATTTTTATTGATTTATGATTCGTAAACATTGTACAGTATGTCAGCGACCAGCAAAATCTGGGAATTTGGTTACAGCGCGGACACTCTGTGTGTAGGAACTTTATCCTGTAATACGTGTAATAAGCTAGCAAAAAAAAACATTTCAAATTGTTTAATAAATGAAATTTATTTATTAACAAGAACTTATAATTATCAAAAATAACATTTCAAATAGTTTTAAAGTTTTCAAATTCAAAAATTTTCGTCGTATTTTTTATAGAATAGGCTACATGTAGCGACTATAGTAAGTTCTGTATTTACTTCTTATTTAAATTTGTACCGTTATTCAGAAATTCGTACCAAAGATTCGCGAACTATTGTATAGATGTTTAATCCTTTTTTATTTGATAAATTAATGTTTATACGTTAATTTAAGATAATACAATATGGTTCGTTGAAGCAAAAACGATCTCATTGTGCCTTAATCTCAACGATCTCAATAGGCACAATTTCCTTCATCTCAACTTAGGACCTTATATTGTTATTGCTTCTATTTTTAATTAGTTAATTGCATTAGGCACACTAACTTCGAAAGCTAGTAGTTCAATAGTTCAGTTGGATTATTTTCTGACCTAATCAAATACCGGTATACCGTTTGTAAACAACGCAGCGGCGGAACACAGTACGCCAGGATCTCAAGTCGCGCCTGATCCGGCGCATCTTCGTGGACGAGCTGCATCGCCAGGTGCACCGCGAGGAGAACGAGGACAGTGTGGGCCTGGGG
>JAUZND010002105.1:0-13069 GCA_034780555.1 Coelogynopora nodosa
TGCAAAATTATAATCATATATTATTTTATTAATCAATCATATTTAGTCATTAAAAAAGATAAACACATGAATGATTATAAATAGATATTGAATAGCAAACTAAAATAAAAAGTGAAGAATTTTAGAAAATAATTTTATTATGACAGTTTAATGTCATATCAAGGACAAGGCAAGCGAGAATTTTTTTGGATTTTTTAATAGAAAATATGGTATATTTAATATATAAACAAAAAGGTTTTTTAAAGAAAAAAATTTCCTGAGTCTTTAAATAATTTTTCCTGAGTCTTTGAATAATTTCCCTGATTTTTCCCTGAGATTTTCCTATTTGCTAAAATTCCCTGAGTTTTCCCTGAGGCGTGGGAACCATGTATATAAAGATGAAATGCCGAAAAGTCACCACGCAATATTCAATCAGGCAAATTTTGTTACACAAATCGCTCTTCACAATCAATGATATTTTATAAGATCAATATTGATCTCAATATCAAGGCGAACACAACATTAACCCTGGATTAACCATAGTAATACAAGTGAATAAGCCTGTGATAACTGTGTGGGCTGGAATCTCTTCTGCAGGCATAGTAGGTCCACATTCTTTTTGAGGAAGCAGTAACCGGACAGCTTTATTTGCAGAAATTGCAGAAGTATTCTTGATCTCAGCAATTTCATTATTAAAGCATTTGCTAATATGAAGAGACATATGTACCAATATTTGCCCCAGTGTATTGTCACGTTGTAGAGAATGCGTAGAAGGAAGTCAGACAATGGCAATCAATTCGTGTTTTGGTGTCTGTAGAAACTGCTGTAATTCATAACAAGTTTTAAAACTAGTTGAATACATTATGCTGATTTTATATTGCGTCTTGAATTATATTTTCAAACAGTGGTTCATGGTAACTTTTCGGCCACTATAAAATGGGTCAATCTGGCGGTAACAAACCATTTTGTTGTATGAAATTTTAAGTATAATAGACACGAAAACTTAAAATATCAAATAATATTTTATAATTTTTTTGTCTTCTGTTGTATGACAATAAATGATATTATATCGTCAAATAAAACATAATATTACAAACATATTATCATTGTTTTCATAACCATTACAACAATACTTGCGTTTCATAATAACGTATTTATATTTAGAAATATGGTTAAATTGACCATTAGATATTTCGGCTGAGAAGACTGTTTAATACTTCGTTCATGGTTTTCTCGCTTTTATCAAAACTAATTTTAAGGACATTTATTTAAATACAATGTGGAAAACTTAAATATTATAATAATATGCCTCAAGTTTTCATATAAACCAAAAGATGCGACAAATGAGATAAGTAGGACAGTCTTCATAATTTAATAATGCCATATTGGACCGTAGTTAGACATTTCAAAGTTATGCCAAAATATTAGAATTAGTATTGTATTAAGACAGGCATATAATGTAAAATAATAAAATGAAATATGTAATAATATAATTAAAATGTAATAACATAATGTACAATATGATATTAAAATGTAAAAACAAAATCTAAGGATATTTTAAGGACACTACTTGTATGAAGCAGAAAATTAAGGATATTTGACATCCCTGTCATTATTTCAATAATTTAAAAATAAATCACTTTTAAGAATATTTAAGGATCAAGGGAACCCTGCAAGACATGTTAACAATAATTGTTACCATTAATAATTGTTATCAACGCTCTAACATTGATTTTTTTAATATTTCGGAAAAATAATCCTTCTTTCAAGAGGTTAATTTTATTTCGCGAATACGTTTTTGTCTCTCGACATTTAATCATAATACTGATTTTGTTTTTGTCACTCACATTAGTATTATCATAGGCAGGAAAATTTCATGGTGGAAATAACGTCACAGTACATTTTGGGAGTTCAACTTATAAATCGAAAAATAAGGAATTATATAATTAAGCTAAGTTATCGATCATCATTTCACGTTTCACATGCTATATAAACCTTCCTCCTTTATATATGTCAGAATGATATACTACGTAACAGCTGAAATTGATATAATATGCAATTTGCACTTATTATTCTTAAGTTGAATCATCAATTTGTTGGCAATATAAGTTTTTAAAAACATTTCCTTTGGTAAGAAGAAGACATACAAATTTTACACATTCAATTACTGGACCAGATAATATTATTACAATAACGTGAACATTTCTACCAACAAAATTCCGAAACAAATTTGTCTAGGTCTATAGTTCTTTCTGGTTTCAGAATCGTGCTAGCCATAAATAATTTATGAAAACAACACATTTAAAAAAAAAACTTTGAACAAAGGTAATTACGTCAAAACAAACAATACAATATTGTTAAATAGAACCTTCATAATATTGCTGCTACAAGGTCTAAGTGGCCTAAGCGCCATTTCAATTTTGTTCAGGAGAAGCAAAAAACAACTTTAATTTTGAACATTTAGATTTATATTTTAAGTTATAAAAAATACAATTGTCGTATCAATTCCAAAATAATAGGGCTTACAACAAATATACTTTGTATTCTATTCATCCAAATGTCGCATACAACAAAACAACTGTCGCTTACAACAAATAGTTCTGGTAGGGTTTCAAACAGAAATTGTCTCTTACAACATATTAACTGTTTATAGAAAAAAGATACCGCTCCAAAACTTGGACACACGTTAGACCATATAATAATGATAATAATTATGAAAAAAAATCAATTTTCGAAAAATGGCGCTTAGGCCACTTAGACCTTGCAGCAGCGATATAATATGCAGATGATACCCGTCCTTACATAATGCGTTTAGCCTACATAGTAAATTAATGTTGACAGATGAGACATAAACTTTTTTGTTTGAAAAATGCAACAACAAAAAACAAATCACATAAAAAACTAAGATTAATTAAAACCTCATAATACGCAAAACTCGGTTGAAAAAATTAGCTCACCTGTTTCACATTTTTGTCCTGATACTTCTCAAAAGCATCGGCCGGAACTGACCCCAAGTCACGAATTTTTTTCATACTTTCTTCTTTCTGATAAGTCAAAATGATTAAAATTTATTAATATAAATAAAAACATCCAAAATTAGCTGTATTTAACTAGAAGTATACAACTCTAAGTTCGGTCAACTTCTCAAATTATAGTTTTATTAATAAAAAATATATAGAAAAATAATGTGATATCAGTGAAAACAACTGATGAAAAAAAAGTATACTGTTTTATTATTTATACGTCTTCAGTTGGGGTAACATTTAGTGATATGTATCATACATTAAATCATTATTTTTTAAATTTTCAAACTTCTTCGCCCTGAAGATGGAAGATAAAAGAAGCAGTAAGCTCGTAGTGTGAATATAGTAAACTTCAATGGCTGCTGGATGGCGGTTCAATGGATGCTTCAGATCAAATTGGTATAATATTGAGTATTGCATATAAGAAATGGACACAAGCAATAGAGAGGAGATCTAAGGGGACAATAGAGTGGAATAGCAATACGAAATACTGGAGTCAAAATGAAGAGAAGTTGGAAGAAAAAAATAATGAAAAAACTGAGAAACGAGGATTAGAACAGGGGGTCGTAGATTTTTTTAAACTGTGAATCGTTTTTTTCCGGGTTGTCAAAAGATCAATTCCCGTTTTTTTCAATAGAGTAAATACAAATTGTGGATATGCCATATTTAACGAAACAAGATACATATAAAGCAAGATACATACGGGCGATTTTTCAGTTAAAATTTTTAATAAATATATTCTAATCGCGAGCAAGGTGATTTTTGGGTCATAAAAATAATAAATTTGAAAAACGCATTTAAAAGGGCATAAAAAGTAAACAGTAGATTTTAAATTTTACTTCTTAAAATACTTGCCACATTAGACTATCATCTAAAAAAACATCATATTGGCGTTAACACTGTCCGAAATATACGAAATAGTAGAAAATGAATCACGGAAAATAAATAGTTTAACCAACTTATAGCTCCAGATTGAAATAAAGTAATTAAACAGAAGTGAGACAAGTTGTCTCGGTCCCCAGAGAATATCATGCCAAATGGGCTTTAAATGTGTACAACACAAGTGGCAGACACAACGACAGATTATTTCCGGTTATGATAAGTATATTGCAAGAACTTGAAGTCTTAAAATAATAAATCTCTAGATTATCGGTTTTCAAAATTTTAATATGGAAACTAGAAAACTCGGTGTGGCATTTTATATCCACGTAATACACTTATATCACTATTTGTTCATAATTTGATCAGTATTTTGAACATTTACGATCAGTGTTCGATATTGCTTGCAAAGAATCAAGACAATCAAAAGTGTTGGCGGACAAAGAAAGCAGGCAAAAGTTATTACTGACACAGATGAAGACTTAGTATTGGCTAAAGGGGAGCTTGGGGCCGGGTGACTCCGCGACACAACTGTTAAACACGCTGATATATACATAAATGGTCTTTATTTTGCTTTGAAGAGCGACAAGGAACATATTATACTATATTGAGTGCACGGAAACAGTCTCCTTACGTGATCTCAGACTGAGGTCACGCATATTATCTGGTATAATAAACAAACCAGTTGGACACAATTTGGTACAAAATGCTGTTAAGAAGAATATGTGCAAATCCATGCTACCGCACTCCCGTCCTTATGTAAATGGAGTACATGATAAGCTAAGTATTGGATGACAGTCTGGTCATCGTTCTCACATATAGGTGATCGATAGTACAAACAGACACAGGAAATTTATCAATATACAACAAAATTGTGGAAAATGATGATAAATCTTTAAATGACTATTCAAAATATGTTACGAATTTTTAACTGATCAAAGTCATCAACATTATTTCATTTATATTCTGGTTGTAACTAATAGTTACTAACATTTACGAATTACTCGTATTATTTTTATTAAATTAAATATATTGGATACAATATAATTAAGGAAAGTAATAATCGATTTTTTCATGGAAAATATTTACCTCAATTTAAAAACAGTTATGTTTCACATTTAAATATATTCTATGGAATATAATAACCTCAAAATAAAATGCTTTAAAACCATATTATATTATTTTCTTGTTCATCGAAAGGTTAAATTATACAATACTCGATTCGAATTATTTCAAACTTCCAGCGGGATAAAAAAGTTCTTGATTAATTTCCGAGTAAATACATTACTTATATAACATTCAAATCTACAAATAAAATAATTTGATTTTCAAAATGCCAATATTTATTAATTATTAACACAAAATATTAAATAAGGATATACAATATAATATTACATACTATATTATAGTGCTATATTAATACTTAAATGTTGAAAACGAAAACGCCTTTGCTACCTTAGGAAATTTTCTATTCTGTACCTCACTCGCTTCTTGGACGAATTTTTCTCTTGGGCAACTTATTAAACAGGTTCGTTGTCTATTTACGAACAAAAATGGCACAACATATTGTACAAAGAAAGGCTAAGCGGTTTTCCAAATATGCAGTCTCTGAGGTAAACCTCCGTGTTCCCACCTTCTTGAGTAGCTGACTCTGCTTGGTCTGCATCTTCTCCAGGCCGTGCTGGTCGTCCTGGATTCTCTCCAGGAACTCCTTCTCCTCGCTCTTCTTTCGGTCCAGCTGACCCTCGATGCGCCGCTGCTCACTCCGCACCTCTGACAGTCGGGTCTCCACCTCGTCCACGATGCTCTGTGACGCTCCAATTCGACGTTCCGCCTGTTAAACAAACAACAACAACACAGAGAATGGTGGACAGGTGGACTGTTTATAGTTACAGCGTAATTGAATTATTTGAGTAGTATGTGTACACTAGTAGCGTGTACAAATAATGTTTTACAGCTTGACCGATAATGTACCTTTCGGTCTCCAAGGCAAGTGATAAACGAACCATTACTGGCCCATGATAGCAGTTGTGATAGTACTTGAAATAAAACAATAAATTTCACTACCCGCGGTAAGATTGTTATACTAATCAATAGAATAAGAAGAAATTAAAGCTTTTTGTCATAAATTATTTATTATAGGAAAGGTTGCTAATGGTCCACTTTAATTATATATATATATATATATATATATATATATATATATATAAATTGACATAATATAAATAATATACATATGTATCTAATAATAAAATATTATATATAAAGACATTACAATTAAAACAATACATGAATGCGATGTTAATTAATTTATCTATTTTTACTACATATTTACAATAACTTTACTAAGCTCTTAACTCTAACATTTTTGTCATGCAATTTAATTTTGTTGTATAACTCTGAAAAGTTGTATAACACCGTAAATCTTTGACAATTTCAAGTTTGCCAGTTTTGAAGAACTTTCTTGGTGTGGATTTCAGCTGTTCATTGAGAATGAATAGATTCATGTATGAAGTCCATCACAGCACTAATCAAATAAAATAGATTAGAAGTTATACGAACAATTATATGAATAGAATATGTGCCAAGTAATTATTAGGCCTATAATAAAAGTTTGTGTCAAATTCAGTCAGATGGAAAATGACAAAAAATGACAACAACAAAAAACAAATAAAATTTATATTACATGCCTAAATATTTTTTTAAAAACCATAAGGCAATACCAAAATGCGTTTATAAATTATATAATAAAAACTTTCGAAATGTTATAATCTTTTTGAATAGAGTTTTAAAAGTTGTATGCAATGTGTTAGTAATATTTTATATTTCCGCATATACTTTTAAACATTAAAATTAAATTAAAAAACACTTTATCATTGACACAATTCAAAATAATTTTTAATAATTTTTAATTAAAATTTCACCTCACCTATATTGACTATATTACATCTTTCAAATATCAAATAATTAAATCTATCTCTATAATATATATTTTTTCTTTCTACTAATCTCGTTTTTCAGATAAAATTCTGCTCATAATTCTACTAAGATAACTTGGATATGTGCGACATGGAAAGCAGGGGGCCAATTTCATCTCAGGAGCGGTTGGTGCGGTGGACGAGTCATAAACTATAACTTGACGTGGTTAGTCAGGCGAAATTCTTAATTATTATTTGATCCGAATCATGGTTTCAGAGAATAAATAATATGTAATAAAAAGCTTTCAGTAACAGTGTTATTATAAGGGAAGGGAATCCGGTTTCAAATAATGTTATGTATAAAAAAATTGTATTGGGTGTGGCACCCTATAAAAAGTAACTCATTGCAATATATAGTAAAAGGTAAAATATAATATATATATATATTCAACAAATTAAATGTGTCATTATAATATACTATATATATATTATAATGACAGATTTAATTTGTTGGATAATATATCTCGACATTTCAAAACCGTTGGTGTCTTAACAAAAATATGATTTACGTCATTAATGTAGCCTATAGTGTAAAAGTTTATTAGCGAAATGTATTTTTGTATGGATAGCCTCGTTTAAAATAAGAACTCCGTACTTAAAGAGATCTTTGACAAATCCTTATAATATTTAATAATAAAATTGTTTTATATTAAGAGAATTGTGAGCCTAAATAGAAAAATGCATTTTAAAACATGTCATTTGTAAACAAAAGCTTGTCCCCATACTATTAATACATAAACAGATATGTGCATAGTCGATAAGTATTCTTTAAATTACTCTTGACTTGTTAACTAATGTCAGACTGGCCAGTAATAAAGAAAAATGGGTTAGGGTCAATATAAGTTCACCTGTTCCTATTTTGGTGCCACTATCCTATAAAGTGGGCCCCATTTCAATTTGTGGAAAGTTAATATAGTATACTTTATGGTGAAAAATGCAATATAATATATACATTGTATTTATTCTATACAAACATAAAAGAATAAGATGACAGGCATTATACTAAGCAAGAACTTTGTAAAAATTATTAGGTCTCTCATAGGGAATCCATTTTATTTTATTTTAATATATATATAGGCTATATATATATGAGCAAGTTCTAACTTTATTTTAAAAAATAATCTAGAAATCGTCATAATTGTCAAATATCGCTGTAAGAATGAGACTTATTATCATTTCACTATTCCAATAAAGTATTTTTCTCTATTTTCTCTAATTTTATAAAATCACTTTAAAAATGTAACATACTTTTTTTTTATATTATATTTAACTGTCGTATGTCATTGAAGGAGATGTGCCACAAGTCGAATTTCCACCACTATTAGAATTTTGTCATTTTAACATATTAGATGCAGTTCAAAAGATAATTTGATACAAATTCACTTTTACATCGCTATTTTATATAATAAGTATATGAAATCGGGTAATGGTATCCTTGGGGTGCCCTCACAGGGGGAAGACACAAAAAATCATACCTTGTTTTATATAATATCTAGGGTACTTCGTCACTGATTTTTTTCTGATATATTGTTTACTTAAAAGCTTCTTTGATAAAACATAAATTAACAACAATAAAGTCTCACTATACTCAAAATCTCTCTCTCTCCCCCCCCCCCCACTTTGCAGTTTGGGGTGGGGGGAGGAGACTATTCAAATAATCGAAATATAAAGGCTTATTCAGTCTTGTACAATCCTGTACACTAATAGAGGAAACGCTAATGGACCCATATACCCGGGAAACGACATTTTAAAATGTTAATATTATTCAAATTGTACGTTTTATAAGACCAAACAGAATAAAAAAATGACATTTTAAAAACTAATTATATCATATAATGTAAATGAACTAAATTAACTTAATAGGGCACCATCGAAGTTATTGGAAAACATAATATATACATTGATTAACTTTCATGATAAGTTGGTAAAAATTCACTTATATGAGGAACCGGAAATAATTTAGACAATACATGACAAAATGACATCTGAAGTATTCACTATGAAGTAAGCTTTGTTTTATTTATTTTATTCCGGAGTTGTTGTGTTTCAATATATAATTACCAACCAATTATGTTTGTAACAGTATAAATCGATCATAGTGTAATATTTTCTGTTATGTTATGGAGTTTTCATGCGTTTAGTATATATTGGACGTTAACTCGTAGTTTACATATATGTACATATTATATAGAAGCTAACATAGTATGATTAAGCTTATCAATATGCTATGCTTCCTGTTCTGCTTTAACTAGTCATCTCAACATCTCATAAAACACATGTATATAATATTTCTCATTTATATATAACAATACATCAGCCTATTACTATTACAATAGAATAAGATATAATATAGTGGTAGATGTTTGAAAAAGCATTGATTTAAGTTTTATTACTTCAAATTTTAAATACGCGTCTGTCCTGTTTTGACAACCTAATTTTGAAACAGTTTACTATTGATTATATATCAATCTATTTATACAACTATAAGTTTAACTTATTTTTAGAACCATATCATTCTAAGCATTTTTAATCAAAATGAATAAACAATAAATATTTTGAATTCATAATTTTAAGAAAACTTCAATCAATTACAATATTAAAGTGTTACAAACTAAGATGTGTTATTTCATCACATTATTTTAATATTAATATAATATAAAATTATAAGCAAAACAATGATTATGGATGCATGATACATCTTATACAGTGTCTGATAGTCCCCTCTAGTCATCTACGAAAAATTATTTGGCGGTATAAGTATATATTTGCTTTTAGTCACACCGAATTTTAATCAATAATTAATTCATATAGATTTCGTATATAGAGTCAAAGAATTCCAGAATCATAAAATAAAATAAAATATATTCATATCATTTGGTGTTAGGGAAAAGTCAGAATAACTGACATATATATGTTAATGAAAATGAAATAATAAACGATAAAAATAACGTTCTAAATTATCTCGTAGCCAGCATTAAAATTTATTTTATTTAACTTTAATAAATGGGGTTTATTAATATTATATAATATTAATAATTTGGAAATTCATATGTTACATAATATATTTTAATTCACTTGAATTATATAAGTAAAATCGGTTAAATTATTTAAGAAACAACGAAATTATTTAAATGTTCTCATTTCAATTACTTAGGCTTCACTTTAATTTAATAAGTTAAAGATATATATTAAAAGTAAACTTTTTTGTTGCCAACATGATGATTACACAAATGATCCACAACCTAATTCTTTTCTTCGGTTTCTTCGCTTCACTCATTCATGCTAATATACCAACGAACTGCCATAATTGACGTGTGCTTTTGATGGATCATAATTATAATGTTTCACCTTTATAATAATATAGTTGTATATATTCCATTATACAATTAATGAAAAAGCTTACTTAGTATATACATATTATATGCATGTAGCAAGTTGCCTATCTTTTTTTATAGTAAACATGGTAATAAATAAATAAGGTTAGTTAAACATCTGATAAACTTTTGTTTTAACATTCATAAAATTAATGTTCTTTACATCTTTCTGTAAAATATACCAGATTTGATTAAAGGAAATTTTTTTAATTATCTAAAAAATTGACTTGTACTTTCCTTTAACATCATAATCGACCAAAGTTTTTACAAAATTATGAATTATAAATAGTTATCTGATTATTTTTCAAAACATTTAAAATTTCAAAATTGAAAAAAATTATTTATTAACGGCTTCAAAATTAATTTGACAAAACACAACTTATTGCTAGCTTAAAATAAAAAGACATACGAGGATTTTTATAAAACTTGATTTGATGAACATTACTTATTATTTCTAAGATTGAAAATAAAAACTAAATTACTTTAATGACATTTTTACAAGGAATTTTAAATTTTGAACAGCATATTAAATTAAGGTTACATTATCAGGGTTCATTTTTATTTTTCAGATCCAATTCCCTGACTTTTCCCTGACCAAAACACATTCTCTTTGACTTTACATATGGTATATTTTTAGGAAGACAGACCATAAGTAAAAGGTAAAAAATCAGTTAATTTTACACTGAGATGGATAAGTTTGACTAATGATACCTCCTGTACACATCAACAATATAAAATTAGAAAAGCTTAACATATTTCTAGTTAAACGACAAAAAATGAAATAGCTACCTAAAATTCAAAAAAATAACTTCATTTAGAAAAAGTTCCCTGACCAAATTTGAAATTCCCTGACTTTTCCTTGACTTCCCTGACCGCAATGAACCCTGATTATGGAAAATCCTTCACAACTTAAAATTAAATGTCACATTCGATCAAATAAAATAGCTTAATCAAATCATGTTACGTATAATATATATATATATATATATTAATAATTAATTAAAAGCTTCAAAATAAATATAACAAAACACAACTTATAGCTAGCTTAAAATACAAATTACATATTTATATCATATATTTGATGAATATAACATATAAATGCTAAGAATAAAAAAAATTGGTTACTTTAATGTACAGATTAAAAGCAGTTTAAATTGTGAAAAATCCTTTATATCAAAAAGCTGTTACACACTTAAGGGCGACCAAATGGAAACAGAGGTAAACCAGAGGTAAGCTACATCGGGGTAGGTAACGTTGTTTGACAGAGGTGTTAACTACCTCCACAAAAGTGAGTCTGAATGGAGACAGAAGTAAGCCTAGAAGTAGGATACCAATACCTCCGAATACATTCAGTACGCCATGTTCCGAACTCTACTTTTAGTTGAAGCAGGGTTAGTGGTGCGAGGTAGTGATATTTTCGCATTTAGCGATATGGATATTGCTTTTTTCTATGTTACATTTTAGACGGTATTTATTTTCAAATTATAGAACGATTAAAAGTGAATAGTAATATAATTTAATTATTAACTTAAAGTATTTAAATATTTTGTAATATGGCGATTAGCAGCTGATATTGAATTGAACGTATAATTAAGAAGAATAAATGACAAAAAAACCGTTCAACACAACTTTTAGAAGATGTTTTTTGGCGAATTATCACGTTTTTGAAAAATGACGTGGAATACCTTGTTGATCTATTGACAAGCGAAACAAAAAAAGCGAAATAATAAGACGTATGTTATATACAATTTATACAATATTCCTTTATGATAATAAATATAGCTGCTATTTACTATACTAATAGCTACTATTTGCTATACCTACCAATAGCTACACTAATAGTAAATCTACTTTACAATACCAAATTTATCAATATATATTTGATTAGGCATTTATATAATATAAAAATAAATAGACATATTTGTATTTAAATGAGAATACGTGTAAAGTCATATTTGCGTTCAACAATGGGTCAAGAACGACTCAATCATACTATGCTTTTACATATATATAAAGAAAAATCAGATAATTTAGACCTCTTGAAAATAGCAAATGCATTCATTAGTCATAAAGCTCAGAGGCACATATTTTTTGAAAGTTTAAAATATAGTGTACCTAATTGTCAACTTTCAAATTTATATAGACAACATTATTATATATCAAGGCATTCTTGTATATTAAAGTTTAATTGGTTAGATTCGTCATATTTTTTATCGATATAATTTTACATTCACAAATTTTAAATAATAAATTTCAAAAAAATATATATTATTGAATATAAAGAAAAATAAGAATGCTCGTCATTTAAAATGGATTAGAATTCAATTTTGTTTTTTAAAATCTTTTTGATCTATTAAATAAAACATTTTACTCAAGTGATTTAAATTGTTATACTATAATGAATATATTACTATAGTAACTAGGTACATTTGTTTATAATTACTACTTATTATAGCTTAATTTTAATACCGTATCAATAATTACATTATTATATTATATAATTACATTATATATATATATATAAATAAAATGTACATAACTCAATACATCTTCATTTGTCCAACATTATATGTTCTATAGTTAGGTATTGATATGCATTCACTTACATTTTACATCTGCGAAAATATAATAATTACTCATACAATATAATTTGGTTAAAAAATCACAAAAAATCATTAAACAGTTTTGTACTATATATTTACTTATTGCTACTGACACGCCTAAAAATGGTGCCCCTACACTTTTTGAAAATATTGCGCCCCCTTTAAATATATGTACTTCCTTCACTTAGAAGTTGCGACTTTATATCAACAGACAAAAACACATTTTTGAAATT
>JAUZND010002106.1:0-13069 GCA_034780555.1 Coelogynopora nodosa
TAAATATAACTTTTCATGGAAATAATGATTGTTTTACCATTTAATAATAACTAAACAATAACGGTCCGATCTGAAGAAGGGTCGTATCTATCTGTTACACTTACGTCAGAGCAGCAAAAAACATTGAGGTTGATGTGCCAGGAGCTGAATAACTTTTAAAAGTGAACTTGCTATGTTCATTTGCTCATAAAAGCTCGCTTTTTTTACCTATTGTACCTCGTTACACTAAAAAAAACTGTTATAATAGCCTATGCCTTGCTCAATACCTTTATTCTAGGAGAAATTTTATGAGAGGTACCATCAATAAAGTCTGTGGCATTCCAAAACCTCTTCAAAATAAGTGCCTTATGAAAGAGAGAATTGTTATTGGCTAAATAACATCTATTAGCAATCAAGTTTTCAGAGAGAAAACAAGTTTATCTGCTTACATAAGCAGATGATTGCGGGGTAGTGCCTACGAACAGGCATGTTATAGGTCAAGATGAGCCACATATTTATAACAAGCCAAGCCATTCATAAATACAATATGAAGATGGGAGGGGTTGATTTGACTAATCAATATCTTTCACATAAAGTATTATCAGATGATTGCAAGTTTGGTTCAAAAAGATAGACTTAAAGTACCTATAAAGTACAAAGGCAGCTATTGTCTACTTTACTGGAAAGGCTTCCAATCCCACAAAGCGGCGCATAATACAACCAGGTGCTGCTTGGTGACGTTCAGGTTGCTCATATGCATCTTCTACAGCTAACAACGGGGAGAAGAAGCCTAAACACTCCGACTAAAGTACAAGCAGTGTGCCAATCTAGGTTTGTGAAAAGACTCTCAGTACGTGTGTGTTGGATGCCATAACTTCCCAGCACTGTGCATCCGCTGCTTAATTCCGGCTGTTTCAGGAAACACTTGCAAACTAGTCTGTTCTAATATCCACAAATTGCCGAGTTGTTATTAACCATATTCTGAGAGTGTTTAAACTACTTCAAAATCTATGCATTCGCAAAGCCACAGAACCTGACAAAATTTTTGCTCAACTGCTTAGATCGACTGCAAATTCTATCGACCCTGCACTTACTTTACTATTCAATTCCAGTTTACATCAGGGAATTGCACCATTGGACTGGAAGTCGGCTTACATCACGGCTATCTACAAAAAGGGAGAAAAAAATATTCCGTCTAAATACTGCCCAGTGTAACTCACTTCCATTGCATGTAAAGTGTTTAAACATATTGTATTAGGCATATCATCAGGCCCCTTAAAAGTAACAACGCATTAACATCTGCCCAACATGGTTTTCAAGCCAGAAGATCCACCGAATCTCAGTTGAGTCTCAGTTATAGTTGCCCCCCACCCCCACCCCCCCCCCTCCCCCAGTGAAGACCAAATGCTACTTGACATAGGACTTCTATGCATTCAGAACTTAGCACTGAGCATCAAAAACAGCTATAAAACTAACCGTGTAATCCTCCCCTTTTCTAAAGCCTTTGACAAAGTTCCGCACAATCGTCTCTTCTTTAAGCTACGTTACTATGAATTCCAAGGAAAAACTGCAAATTGGATATCCAGCTTTCTTAAAGACAGAAATCAGTTAGTCATTCTAGACGATCGGTTTTAACCCAGAGCACAAGTGATATCGTGAGTCCCTTTGGGTTCTGTGTTGGCACCACTGTTGTTCTTGATTTATATAAACGACTTTACATGACTGTGTTACGTTCACATCAAAGCTTTTCGCAGATGACAGCTTCATTTACACAACAATCAAGTCACCAGACGATCAACAAATGTTGCAAGAAGATCTTATTCCACCTCCAAGCTTGGGAAGATAAAATGTTGCTGAAATTCAACCCAACGAAATGCGAAGCTCTCTAGATTTCGACAAAGAGGAAAAAAACTCCAGTAACTTACAGCATTCACGGTCATGCGCTTAAAGTCTGCTAAATATTTGAGCATAAAAGTAACCCACAGGCTCAACTGGACTGAACACATATATATATCATAACAAAGAAAGCAAAGTTTGTTTTAGTCTTTCTTAGACGAGCTTTCACGGTTGCCCCCCAGTGAAGGCCAAATGCTACTTGACATAGGTTCAACCCACACTGAAATACGCCTCAACAGTATGGTGCCCACACACGAAAGTACCATTCACACAGTTAAAGAAAGTTCAGAGGAGGGCAGCGAGGTTCGTTACATACAGGCGATTACCGTCGTTTAAGTAACGTAACAGAAATTTTATCGAATCTCATCGACGAAGTTTTGCATCTGTGTCAATTGATGTACAATATTCAAAATAGACTAATTGACATTTAAATGCGATTGATTTCCTTACAGCATCTAATTCCATCACGAGGGGTCATACTCAAAGGCTCCTGATTTCTCACACTAGCTCAACATCAGTTTATCAAAACTTGTTTTTATTACGACGAGGCACTCTTCACGAGACAACGAATATTGACTCCTTTAAAAAATCTCTCTCAATCCATTTTTATAAAATATCCATTTCATGTGATTTATCCAATTATTGTTTATTTGACATTGTATAATATTTGGGTTGTGCCGTGGGATAATACCGACCACGGTCCTGCACGTGATTGATAAATAAATAATCTTATGATGCAAATATTCACGATTTGTGGAAAATTCATAATAAAAAAAATGTACAAAACCGTATCGGAAATTGTTACATATAAATTAAACTTAAGTACGCTCCTAAAAGCTATTAATTTAAATAAAATGCATTAATTTTATTTCATCTTATGCTGTCCGAGAGCAAAGCATGCAATATATATGTAACTGTTATTGTTTGAAATGTTATGTATTATTTGTGAAATATGCATGTACTACAATCGTACGGTTATATGTTATTGTTTAATATATACGATCATAATTAAAATTAAAATTTTACTTTATTGTTTTCTTCTGCATAATATCCTATATCTAAAAAATAAATGAATAGTAAACATATATTTATTTTTGTAAGCTATAATTGTTTGAAATAATTGCAATTATTTATCATAGTTAAAATGTTAAAATAATTATATTTACTATCTATATTTAAGATGCAATGATTTAAAATTTACGAATAGAAAATACATATATATTTGTATGTGATTTGTCAAACAATTATAAGTATTCATTTTTAAAAAATTAATAAAATACCCCTTTTGTGTTGTATTAGCAAAACTCCCTTATATTTGTTTTAGTTTTGATATATTAATAATCAATATTAAATTAAAAATATTATCTAAGGTGATTTATAAATATATTGTTTGATTTAGGGAAATATACTAAATTTTATTATGCACAACGAACATTATTCATATAGGCTTAATTTAATCATAATTAATTTTATAAGTTACTCTTCGCTAGAAATTTGATTAAATAATAAAAAAATCTATTCTGTTTACAGTTTTTGTCTAAATACTATTAGTTCCCGCTCCCGAGAGAAAATAATATTTATTTTGAATAATATATTTTTATATAATATTAAAATTTATGAAATGATATAAAATCTAGAATTTTAAATAGATAGATATATCCTAATGCAGAATTCATAAAAGCTGATACTGATGTTAAGTACTTGGTGTAAACAATATGTGATGCAGATTCTGAATAGCCTGTCTGATACTATTTAATTACCGAAATTTACTATATATTATTGACATTGTATTGAATTACAGCAGAGTCATGCAGAAGTATACTAAATAGCCATATATGTATAAGCCAGGGCCATGAGTCGAGGCTAGAGGAACCTGGTCCATCCAATAATTTGAGTTGTGGGAGGGGCAATTATATTTCAATTTGGGCCACCCTATTTGTAAATGTAAACCATCTAAAATAATGTTTTTTTATTATCTATCATCACCAACATCTAATAGTAATACACCAATATCTAAAACATCACCATGACATACACCATGTATTGACATTAAATGAATGTCTTACAGCATCAATCATTAAGTGTGGGCCCTGAAAAGGGCCATTGTCACATTCTCAATGGGGAAACTGGAAAGATGAAAGGAGATTAATAGTTGATATGACCACCATGATTCATAATGACTGCAGCACACCTTTTTGGCATTGATTCTGCTAATCTATGAATAAAACCATTAGGCACATTGTGAAAGAGGTCATTGGCAGTTGCAAACAGATTCACTACACCAATGGCAATGCCATAGGGTTCAGGTCTGGGCTGCATGGAGGCCAAGGCATTATGTCTATGATGATATGCTATACATCTAAAAACTCCTGAACTATGTGAGATTTATGGCAAGATCAAGGAGCATTGTGCTGGAAAATGAGATCAGCATTTGGGATTAGAGGTGATACATGTTCTTAAAAGATGTCGATGTATGCAGGACCTGAGATTGCCTTAAATTTGATGGAGACCAATGGTTCTGCCACCTGTGAATATGCCCCACACCATTATAGAGCCTCCTCCAGGAGAACTGGTGTAGAAGATCTATGACCTCTTCAGCATCTGATATACCTGCATTGTGTCATCTGGACCAAGTACAAGAGTACCTCATCACTGAATACCATGTGAGACCACTGATCCACAGTCCATGCTGCCCTCTCATGAGCCCACTGAAGTCACCTAGCTTTGTGTACAGCAGTCAAAAGAGGCCTCCGACATGCAATCTGACCATAAAGGCCCATAGCAACAAGTCTACTGTGCACAGATCATGAGGACATATGAACTTGAGATGTTTCTGCCCTTTCCTCAGCCATGCGTTTACTAACATGACCAGGGTTTGATGTCGCTAATCAACCCAGGGCTCTGTCTTGTCTTTTGGTTAATCCCTGATGACGTCCAGACCTTGGGTGATAATCAACAATACCAGTCTCCTCTACTTTACTGACCAAATTGCTTATTGTTGCTCTTCTTACATTAAAGCGTGCACTAAAAGCTTTAATGGCCCAGCTTTCTCCATGCAGTGTAACTATCTGTATGTGCTCATTTGTAGTCAATATTTGATAGACCATGATTATGTGAATAAATTAAGATAATAATTGAAATAATTGTGTGCTTTATAGCCTAACCTACACAATGTTATAAAAAATATAGGCCAATAACAAGCCTATTCATAATGCTAATATGGAGTTACTGTATTCACCTTCTTACATAATGTACACACTCATGCTGAAGGATTTAGACACCCTAATCCACTAGTTGATAAACTAAACACACTCTTGGCTAATTGAGTATAACACTAGTTAAGAGAAAACACAGTTAGAAGCTAGTTAAATGTAAGCAGATAGTGGTATTCTATTTCCTTCCCTGCAGATAAGGGTATTCAATTTCTGAGGTCTGGACATCATCAAGCATCAACCAAAAGACAAGACAGAGCCCTCGGTTGATTAGCGACATCAAACCCTGGTCATGTTAGTAGACGCATGGCTGAGGAAAGGGCAGAAACATCCCAAGTTCACAGCAGGATTACTCTTTTTATGGGCGAATTCAGCTTTACTGTATTAAACCACTACATTGAGATAACTATAACTGTGCATAGCAAAAAAATTAATTAAAATCTAAATTTAACTAAAAAATAACAAATAATTTAATTATAATGCTGATTTTTAACACTGTATGGTTACTTTCTTCCAGGGGTGTATATTTAATTAGATTTGTAATCAATTTCTGTTACATTTCCCATTTTTTCATAATATATTTATTTTGATTGATTGATTATTGTCTTTATATTTTTATATATTGATTTTTAATTGGCACCTCCAAAAATTATTATTTCCACCACTCATGCAGTCTACTCATGGTTCCCCTGACAATATGAACTAAAATCAGAGAATTTATTTTTTTGGAAAATCAGGGAAAACTAAATGGCTTATTTTTAATGTTAAAAAAATATTTTGCTCACTGTGCTCACTCAAACATTATTTTTATATAAAATATATTAAGTGCTGTCTTATTAAATATTTTTTGTAATTGTACATAAGATAAAAAAATAATTGTTTATGTAATTAGATAGCTTTATCTGATGGTAATTTTCCTTTTTCATTCCTTTGGGAAACCTAATATGCACTTATTTAGTATATATAAATATCAGGGAATTTGATTCTGAAAAAAGTGGGGGGAACCCTGTCTACTGCTTACCTAGATGGGTAAACATTTTAATAAAAATATTATTATAAAAAATTAACACATTTATTGACATGAGTTCCATTTAGTTTGATATAAAAATATGTCATATATAATACATATAAGACATACATGTTTATTAGGTTCTCAGAGATTCACATAACCTGTATATATATTATGGTACAATCAAATAAAAATGGCTCATTAATTATTTACTATTTTGCTTTTGATTTGAAATATTTTTTGAAATATAGTTATTTAATGTGAGTTAATTTATTGTAATTTAATGTATTTTAGTAGTATTAATATTTAAAATAATATTTTGCATGAAACTCATTATTTTGGGGTAATAAGTTTATTATTAAACTATTGAATAATAAATTATATAAAAATTAATCATCTAATAGTTTTAGTAGTTTTGATCTATATTGCAACATGTATTTGTATTATATTTTACAGAAATCATTGAAACAAGTTATGTTATACCTATTATTCAATTTAGTATTATTGTGTTATTGTATTAAAAAAGTAAAGCATTTTGTAGGTTTTTGAACAATACTGTATGTGCTTATTAATAATATTATTAATATTAGTGTACAACAATAGTTAATCACCACATATAATCAGAATTATAATATTTATTTTACTACACTAGTATTTATATATATATAGGGAAACATTTATTAATATATTAAAGCTTATAACAATTGTTTCTCAGTGCTAATTTAATAAATTGTATATTTTACTACATTTCAAATTTTTTAATAAAAATAATAGCTGACAGAGTGTTTTTTTGATTAGTTAAATATATTTTATAAAATATGATTATTAAAACAATTGGCACATACACATCAATGAGTACTGTTTATTGTTTCTATATGGATTTGTTAGAATGATTCTATGATTCTTTTTAATAATTACTTACACATTAAACACACACATAATAATTAAATTTTATGATTATTTGGTGAAAATCCACTTATATATGACCAATCGGAAATAATTAAGACATTATAGAACGAAAAGAACACTGCATGTGACTATTTAAAAACTATTTCATTATTCAAATGAATGTTTAAAAAAATAGTTTTTTGAAACAACAGTTTAAAATATATATATTTTAATATTATTCAAATTTGTATATTATTCAGATATATATACAGTATTTGTATTATTCTTCAGATATTTATAACCAGCTAGTATCACAAAAGGACATTCTGAGCACCAAACATAGAATATATAACATATGTTATTGTAAATGAACAAAATTATTTAAAAACACACAATTATTAAATATCATGATAATTTGATGAAAATGTATTCGGAAATAATTAAGACAATATAGAACAAAAAGGAACACAATAGAAGACTATTAACATTTTAATAATTATTTTTTGTGCAAAACGACATTTTAATATATAAATAATTTAATATTATTCTAATTGTACGATTTTTATAACTAAATATTATACAGAAAGGACACTCTGAACACCAAAATACGATAAACATTTTCCAGAATGTAAGAATATATAACAAAAGCAAATTAAACAAGTGGCGAGCCATTGGAGTTTATGGTAAACACACAATTATTAAATTTCTTGATAATTTGATGAACATTCAACTATGTGATCAAACGGAAATAATTAAGACAATATAGAAAGAATAGAACACTGTAATAGATCATCTAAAATAGTTAATCTTTATTCATTGTTCATGTAAAATACATTATATAATGTTTAAATAAATAAATAAAATTATCAAAAATATACACTAAATACAACCAACTACATAGTTGATAAACATAATTATATAATATAAACCACTTGGTTCGTTACACTATATATTATATATTCTCCCATTTAAAAAATATTTTATAGTATTTTGGTGTTCAAAATGTCCTTTTGTGATACTATTTGTTTTTAGAAATCGTACAATTGAATAATGTTAAAATATTAATAATTTGTATTTAATTTAAATAAATTATTTGGATACGACCTCGACATTGATTAAATAAGCCGAAACAAACAACAAACAAATACTTGATTTTGATTGACCAAACATTAAAAAAAAATTGCGCGAAATCCAAAAGCCAGAGTCGACATAACTCCTACTACTAATATATTATTATATTTATATCATATATGTAAACATATTAATATGTATTATATTCATGTAAATGTATTACATATAATTTAATTAACAATATTACTATTTTAATAAGATTTTACATTAATTATATTATTTATTAATTAATTACAATAATTTGTAAGTTACCACACTCACCACTTTACTTACTGATTTGTATTGGGCAAAGATCTATTGACCAATCATATCTCAATTTCCATATTATCAGCAGTATTCTCCATTAAATCCATCTTTGTTGCATTGTTTGGTAAAAATGTGTAAAAGATTGTCTTAGACAAAAATGAAAAACATTGAATACCTACGGCTCATTTCGGAATTTTAATTTATTCTTTGACTTGTTGAATGACAAACTTACCAAATATTCCACTGATGTAACTGTAAACTAATAATACATTAAGAAATGTCAGTTCACCGGAAAAATAGATTGTAATTCAGCCATGTAAATGTTGACAATTATGAATGATCTCGAACTATTAAAAAAGTAATGCTTCAATTACTTGATTAAATCGTAATATTAAAGTATGACAATTACAAACTACACATAATACCTACCAATTATTTGAATCATTTTACTATTATGTTACTTGTGATCCAGAATGTACAAACATATTCCACACATTGCTGTAAATATTAAGTTGATCTTGGTTATTCCATATTCTGTTGTCTAAAAGTCATTAAAATTATTGTTTCACGCAACTATATTAATTTTCTTAGCTTTTGATTAATCAAGTTAAATTTGACATTACATATAAATAATTAATTTTTATTCCATCAGAATAAACTTTTTACACGTTTACATTACTCATCTAAACTTAGATACCTGTGATAGCTATGTTATGTATTTATCTGTATATCAAACTTTATGTCTTATATGTTATAAAATTATTGTTCATGTAAATGTTACTCAGACTTAGTTTTCGTTATATTATGTGTAATATTGCAATTTGTAATGTGTAGATATTTGTATATATTTCAGAATAAGAGGCACAAGGCTGAAATAATTATATATATATTATTTTTACTGTATCACTATGTTTTCTATCTCTATGAGTTTAGTTATAAGTACTTTTTGTACTATGCTTACACAATATATTGTTATTTTGTCCTCTTAATAAGTGTAATAAGTAAGCACTAAGCACTTAGTAAGGTTGACTTGTAATTGACAATTTTAAATATTGATGAAAATAAGTTTAACTCATCATGAATAGAAATAATCAATATTAACAAGTATATATATTTCTAACTGATGAACAAATATTTGATTCAATTTACAAAAATATGGAATAATATCTCTAAATCTTATCGAAGGGGATCATATTATAAGTGTTCTATTATGTGTACTGGTTAGTCAGTCTTGTTTGTCTGTAGGACATACAAATAATTAGGTTATTACATTATTTACAATTATGTTATATTACATTTGTAACAAGTATTTTTTTAAATATATGGATATATCTTTCTGACCATTTTAGAATTTTCTCGATGGCGCTTTGTCTTGAAGGACGTATACAACCAGATTTGGATGGAAAACCGGCCATATTTCTTTTGCCGCATTCTAGTTTGGTGTTGTTTTTCACTCTCTATCCAACAACCTGGTCCGACTTGGAAGTTATTATCAGTGTTAATGATGACGATATTTTGGGGAATCTCTACTCACAATCGCCTCCAATTCATCTATGTAAGGACAAATCCGGACCAACTGTAAAAGTTGTGCCTCAATCTCAAATCGACAAAGATCTTGCAGCTGTAACTTTCCCCGCTCTGCGTCTTCCAAACTCGTGCTTAATATTCAGTGGAGTAACCTCCGTTATTCGTACACTAGTTATTAAATCAGATCCAGCCAAAATGACACCGGCAATCGAAAGTCTGCTTGGTCGCTGTCAGTCCTGCCTAAAAGCCTGCAAAGAGAAGTCTAAGTGGACAATGGTTTGTGAAATGGCGCTTCCGAATGATCTTTCAAAAGTAATCGTCAGTGGCATAGTGGATAATTATCCGAACACTCTTAAGGATCTTGCTCAGAGCTTTCATATTTCTATTCCAATCTCAAATCGAAATAAAGTAATTCGAGAGGTTCGGTGTGGAAAGAAATTACACCACTTTCTTGAAGGTCCAAAGAAAACACTTGTTGATGTTATTTGTGCTTTTTATATTTTGGCTGCTCGCAAGGAATCGAAAGATCTAGAAATAGAAATTGAAGTGTTCCCGGAAATTACCAGCTGGCTATTAAGAATGCAAGAAGACACATCCTTCAAGCAGAGTGTTAATATTGTACTACAATTTCACATTCTTTGGTCTGAATCATGTGAAATTCTCGACGAAAATGAGGCACTTGACTTTTCACTTATCAAAGGCATCGAACGTTTGGCAGTACATGCAAAAAATACTACAGATCTTTCCAATGTTGTTAATACAGTCACAAAAGAAAATCTCGATTTTGAATGTCCTGATAATGCGAGTTGTTTCGATGATTGGGCCACTATTCCAAATGCATTTCATCCTAAAGGTGGGGATGTTCCAGAGGAGAGGCTGACTCGAAAATGTCAACAACTTGGAAACATGGTTTCCTGCATTATCGATCTTTGTAAACCTGGCGACGTTGTTGTCGACTTTTGTAGTGGAGGCGGTCATCTTGGTCTGGTCTTGGCGCAACTACTACCACAGTGTTGCATTGTTCTACTCGAATGCAAAGAAGAGTCGTTAGCTCGTGCCGAAAATCGGTTGAAGATAACAGCAACAACCAATGTTCTTCTCTACAAGGGTAATCTGTTGAGCTACCGGGGTCGAATTGATGTGGGTGTCGCGCTTCATGCTTGTGGCGCCCTCACCGACCTGGTTATGGAAATGTGTCTTACTGCCAATGCCTCCGGTTTTGTTGTGTCGCCATGTTGCTATGGTAGTATCAAACCAAATCAGCACATTGCGTATCCGCGCAGTCAACGTTTTCGAGACTCGATTCCACTGGATGACTACTCGAAGTTGTGCCATTCAGCCGATCTATGTGAGTGTCGATCTTCTCGCGTTCTTCTTGGACAACAAGCAATGATCCAGGTAGACAGTGACCGAGCACTTTATGCCGAAGAGAAAGGGTACCAAGTTCGACTGGTGAAAATGGTTCCTCATGATTGCACTCCAAAAAACAACATTATTGTTGGTCAGTTGGGGATTTAGTAATTTCGATGTGTTTTTTCTTGTCTCGATACATTGTGATATTTTTAACGAAATTTATTTAGTCTTTATATAAATATCTAATGTTTAAAGTTTAACAATTATATGGTTTTAATAATAAATTTGTATGTATATGATTTTAAATATATTGTTTACAAACACGTGTTCTTTTTATCTGTACAGTTTTTACTAATACTTTGGATTGTTTTCTATGTTTGAGTTCAATTTTGTGCTTATTTAGATTTCACTATATCTAATATGATTTATTAGAAGATAGTAACACTTTTTCTCTTATTACGGGGAGGAGCTTATTAAATATATTTAACTTGCGTTATAATACATCTATTGTAAATTTTATTTCATAGTAAGTTTATATACAAATTAAAATAACATTTTAACCAAATTTCACATAAAGTCAACTCTTTTAAATTGCAATACTATTTTGGTAATACTGTTTCAGTTTGTCTTATTGATGCGACCACTGCACAAACTATTTCAAGTTGATAGAACATTATCAATTAATTTAGAACTCATGACATTTTTAAATGTTATGTTGTTTTCGTAGAAGCATTAGTGAAGAAGAGACTATTCCCCAATTTTGCATTATCAGATGTTCCAGTTACATGTTTTTGAATTGGTTTTCAGAACAAATGACTGAACGTGAACCATATACCGATACAAAAAGAACAAACAGAATAGATTCTGTCACCCCAAAATACAAAATATTGGTTAAGAAGACAGCTACAAGAACTCCAACGGCTACAGCACTTCCGATCCGGTATAACCTACCTATTAAACTCTTTGCCACACTCCCGCCACAACTCCAGTCCAAGATATTCAACCTGGTATCTACCTCGCCACTGCCAATGGTTATCCTTGTACAAGACGAGGACAAGTGGTCTCGAATTGTCCACAAGGAGGGACAAAATTCTGAAACAGTTGAAATGAAAGTGGAGCCCTTCACTTATCACTTTTCAAGTCGGGGCATGCTCATTTCTCTGAGCAATTCAGCAGTGTGGCCGAGAAAGTGTCCTATTTGTGGAGTTGATATGCAGGGTAAGAGATACATGACGTATATACATCATAAACATTTGGAGTTGATAGTATTATTTTTATGAAGTACGTTTAATATTAAATAAATAGTAATTAATGATGCAATGGGTACAAATGCATTACTTTATATACTGTGCATTGTTTAACTTATTTGCTCTATGTGTACATATTGTTTTCCAGCTTAGTATCAAAGTTTCATGAATTAAGCAGTTACGTTAATTCAATTATTATTATTGATTTAAGTTGTAATGATGGAATTCGACGGGTTTTTCTAATGTTCCGTGCCGTAGTCGTAGATATGTACTGTGGCACTGCCCGAGAAACATTACAAAATTAAATCTTTGTTTGTTTTTCTTAACATATAGAAATAGAATAATTATAATAATTTAATTTCTATATTAGCTATTGTTGTTTTGTTTTGTACGATACATATTATTCTGTACCGAAATTAAATCCCGATACATTTAGTCTAACGTGGATACATGTGTTCTAAAGGACTCCAAATTTAGGAAATTGTTTACTTCATTTTCCGGCGAATATATATATTTATTTTTGTTTTATACTCCCTAGGGAGTATAAAATCCTTTTATTTCCCTCATATTTCTTTTTATTT